>APFE031491808.1:0-29382 GCA_000404065.3 Pinus taeda | reverse complement strand
TTATCATCCATGCCATCCATTTTAGCGTCCATGCCATTCATCTTAGCTTCCATGCCATCCATCTTAGCTTCTACGCCTTTCTTTGAACAATCCATCTTAGCTTCTACATCTTTCTTTAAACCATCCATATTAGCTTCTACATCTTTCTTTAAACCATCCATCTTAGATTCTGTTACTTTTTATGCAAGAGACACTTGTTGCACTTGGTCTCGTAATTTTGATATATCATGTTGCATTTCTCCCTCTTCTTCATGAGTCATGCTAGAGCTTTCAGGTTTCTTATTGGGTGTTTGCATTTTCTTTCCTCGGGGCATTAATTACCAATAATAATGCTTTACTATGCCCTTTGAATTCCTTCAAACTAATTTTCCAAACCAATCTTATGCAAAAACTTAAAAAAAACTACACACCTTTTTCCACTTTGTAGGAGCTTGATATTGAATCTGATGTATCTCTATAATTGTGACCTGTAGTAGCCCTCTGTGTCCTCTTTCCAATGCCACTGGTCTGATCCAAATTGGATTTTCCAAGGAAGAGTTATGCACAATCTCCCAAGATGACCTGATTATAGACCTTTCTAGAAGAGTGAACTTGTATGAAGTGCCACGTGTCACTATTTCGACCTTTGGCTATGAAAAATATATAAAAGAAACTACAGTCCATCCTTTTTCTGTACCTTCTTACAAAATTTCAATTTGATGCTCAGAGAGAAAGTTATGACATTTTTCCTCAAGTCACCTGTTTCGAATGTAATTCAGGAGTCTGCAAAAAGACCAACTTCCTCGGATCATATCTCCACAAATATAGCGCAAAAAGCTCTGAAATTCGGACCCGAGGTTCAGTGCGATTTCGTCTCAAATAATTTATTTTTTTCTCTCTTTTGAAATGTCACAAAAAAAGTAAAAAAAAAAGTTATAACGAAAATGCCACGACGACCTATTTGGAGCAGCGAAACCCTAGAATCCAAAGCTCTGATTCCAAATGTTATGAAACCAGTTCACAAAAAGATAGAAAATATAGATGAATGCCTTAGAAATAAGCCTCTTCGAGGGGGAAACCTCCTTTACATTACACAAATGAACAATTCTTGGACGATTCAAATGACAAAACCTCCTTTCTATATATAGGAGTCTAAGGAGTCACAATATAACCAAGCTGACCTAACAATAATAATATAAAGGCACAAAAATAACAATAGGGGATTCTATGGGGCACAATAATAACAATATGGGGACAATAGGGGAACAATAATATTAATAAGGGATACAACTACAATATTATTGGGGGCATCACTAGCATTGTAGGGACCTAACAGCAAGAGAGCATGATGCTGAAAAGACAAATTTCAAAAGGATGAAGGCTCTCTGGGAGGCTGAAAAGGTGTCCAAACCAGAATTAGTTAGCAGTGAAAATCAATACTTACCTGGACTGTTCCTGCAATCAAAGAAGCCATATTTGTAAGGAAAATTAATACTTAGCTCAGAGCTACAAACAGGGAATTGAAGATCTGGAAATACAACTAATCGAATCTGGAAAAGGGTCTACAACAATAATGAAATAGGGCGTTAAAAAGAGGTAGTGAAGGAGATATATTAAAACGGTTTTGGCACACAAAAGAATTTTGGCATATAAAGGAAGAATAGCTATGAAGAAGAACATCTATAAGGGTAAGTGATTTTGATTTTGGGTTGATCATATCAGTCTTCTTGGAATTTTGAAAAAACTCCCAAACTGCAAATTTTTGAAGGTCATGTTGAAAAAAGAACATACACAGAAGTTTCGTAGCGTGCTACGAAACTACTGAAGATGATCATTTAGCACTTATGGATGCTTTCTAGAGGTAAGGTTGGATTAGTTCCAAATTTTGACGTTGTTGGTAGACATGGGATCATGTATGAACTCTCAGATAGCAGTGGTGTAGATAACAAAGCTTCAAGGAGTATTTCATAGGTAATATGAAGGTTGTGCTACGAAAACAGAGTATTTTTGTAGTACAATCATGTTTTCATCCTTTAGACCATATGCTCGAGTTTCCTTTTTGAACAAGTGGAAAATGATGTTTCAAAAAATTATTAATGCATGCCACATATACACCAGCAAAACATTGTTTGAAGATAAGCACAAAGGGTTAAGGGCCTAAAAGGGAAGAACTTTACCTCCTAGTTTTCAAGACAGTTAGGGCATAACTCAACAGGCTTTGCAACAATGATATGGACATTATCAAACTCGAAGACATGGTTTGAAGTTGATTAAAGAATGTATTGAAGACATAGATAAGGTTGTTGAAAGCATGTTTTAGGAGTTTTACTCCTATTTGGATTAGGACTCTTAAAGACAGCAAGCTGTCAAATTGTAATTAAATAGTTTGTTTTGTGAATAGATAGGTGTCTAAGTTAGGAATTCGAATTCCTCTAAAGGTGGATCATGGTATCCAAGGATGTAAAACTCTATATAAATCTTGAGAATTGAATTCCTCAGGGTTGGCAATTTTATTAGCAAAAAGAAAGTCGTGTTATTGTAAGAAATTGTGGTTTTCAACCTAATACAGAGATCAGTTTGACTACTCAAGATTCACAAGGAGTTTATGTGTTTGATGTTCTTATGGCCTTGTTCAATTACTTATTTGTAGTGGTACGAACTGATACTTAAAATTCATTGGAAAATGCTCTAACTTCCTTCACATGCTTCTAAACTGTGTTGATTTACTGTGTTACTGTTTCACTTGTAAACTTGAACTCCAAGTGCCTTGACTTCCATGTTTTGTTGATCATGATGTTTCGTTGAAGACTACCTTGACTCCATAGCCCAATGAATGTTTGCTAATCCTTGACTCAACCAAGTCGTATATTTTGTTCAATTTTACTACTAGAGTTAGCCATCTAATCATTAATAAAAAATCTTAAACCTATTGAGAGAGCCCTCTCAAGTTGAGGAGGCGAAGCCTCAACCAAAATATTGGTCTGAAATAGTTACTCATAGTCTACCTGATCAGCAGCCTATCAGGGTTAGATTTTGTGATAACACACGTGCTTAAGGTACCACAAAGGATCCTTTAATATCCCAAATTTAAGAAAATGGAATGTTGAACTAACTGCTCAATCATGAGAGAATAAATATGATGTGAAACCATCAATATGAAATTAGAGCTATGGCATATAACATGTAGTGCTACCTCCATTTTTTAAGAGTATTCCAATCTCAAGGTTTGAAGCTATGTTAGCCTACTTATCTACCACATAGTTGAGGTGTCTTTTGACATGGAAATAGGAGGAATGTGAAAGAAAATTGGAATCATTTTTAATCCAAATGATAATGTTTGTTAGGTTCTTTCCCTTCAGCATCACAAAGCATTCATGGCTTTGATGATAGCTAGGCAATCTCCAACAATTTAAGCCAAGTTGACAATTTTCTCCTTTGCAATCAATATACCTTACATGGTGAGCAAGCATTTTATAATGTTATAATAACTTGTCCTAATCCCTATGCAAAAGTGGATACTATTTTTCTTCCAATATAAAAAATTAATCCCCTCATTCTTGTCGCCCTTACATCTTTAAAGAAAAAATAAAATGCATATGAATACTATTACAAAAGTAGTGTTACATATTTTATTAGTTTATTGTAATGGAAATTATAAAGTTTATAAGTCTTTAAAAATATATTATATATATAAAATATATATATAGATATATATATATATATATATATATATATATATAATTTCTTAAGTTAATATTTTTAAATATGTGTTATATTTTTATTATTAATTTTTGGTAATTAAAATTGTAAATTTGTAAGTCTTTTAAAATATAAGAAATCAACTACGAGGTGTTATGGTTATATGGGAAGATACTAGACAGTTGGAAAGGGAAGCATGTGCATGTACATGGGAAAGAGAGGAGAGGGTAGGAGGATGCAAGCCATCTTATTTTTATCCCAACACATCATGGCTCTCCATCACATGATTCCCCAGCTATTATTATTGCAATAAGTCAAGACTCACACATTAAATTAAGTAATTATGGAAGTAATAAGGTTCAAATTTTGCTTTATTATATATCAAAATGTAGAATAGAGCTTAGAACTTTGAGTGGCAATGTGGTAAACATTAGTTATTTAAATGGATGCTAGTAGTTACAACCAACTACAAAATTATGTCAAAGAGGGGAGGGGTATATGTATATATGCCAATAAAAGTCTCAATATATATACCAAATTGTAAAACCAATATAATATAATATATATATATATATTATATATATATATATTAATATATATATATAATATTAGATATATATATATTATATATAATCTAACGCCTTAATTTTTGGTAAAGGTTGGGTAATAAGGAAAAGGACTTGGTGGTTAGGAGTTAAAGGGATCTAGGGTTTATAGTAGTTAAGAGTGAAAGGTGTTAGATGTAAGGATTTATGGCTACATAGTTTATAGATTAAGATTTATAAGCTAGATGTTTTATACATATTAAGATTTAAATGGATAAGTGTGTTATTTGATATATATACTTGTAAATGTATCGTCACTCTAGAAATAAAAGGGGTAAGTGAGAGAGTTGAACCCACCCAAGATTTTTTAAGTGAGCATCCACTTACAAGTAAAAATTTAAATTCCAATAATTCAACTACATTTCCCTTGGTCACATGAAGTATGGACCATTACAAAATAGAAGGTTTGTATCATCCCTTAATTCAAAAAGAAAAGTGTAATAACCTCAGGAATAGAAGTGATGCAGGAACCTCCCTTCAATCATCTCCATACAATTATTCTACGACTAATAATATATAGCTTGGGGAGATGGCTACAAACCATTTAAATGACCAATGAGGGATCAATTTACATGTGAATGAACCTTCAATTGAATTATCTTCAACCTAAGAGATACATTTGTGTTTATCACGGCCTTCTTTATGAATCATGATCGAGTTTTTTGCTTTGTTCTACAACATGGAGAAGGGATGAAAGATTGGAAAATAAGGCTTTGGCAAAGGGAAGTAGGGATTAAGAAGGACTTCTTTCACATGAATATATGGGCAAGATGTCAAAGAAATAGAAATTAGAGAACACAAAATACTAGATAACTAGGATTTTGCAAACAAAAATAATCTTACATATGGGATTTTTATTGTATGGTATTTTCTTTTATTTTCGTATAGGAGGATTTTAGACGTTTTATCACCGGAAAGGATATTGTTTCATCATTCTCAACCAAGATTGTTTTGGTAAAAAATCCTTTTTTTGAGGTGGAGTAGTGTTTTCCTTTAAAGTTGAAGAGGAGTTAGGTAGCTATAAAGGAAACGATATAATATTATGTGGATAACTGCATCATATATTTTTTCCTATAATTGTTGGATTTTATCATAAATTTTGGATATGGTTAAGATATTCATGTGTGATTTTTAAATATTTGTGTGGTGATTTTTTATCATTAAACTTTGCAAGACCAATTAAAATTAAATTCCTTAAAAATAGTTCATGTTTAGGTAAATAACATATTTACCTTCAGTGATTTCCCACCATAATTTAAAGCTTTTGCATTAAAAAAGGGATGGAAATAAGATGTAAATAAATATATTTATCATAGTTACTTCCACCATTATTTATGTTTTCCTCACCAACTATGTAGGAGTAAAATTGTAAATATGTAGACTTACTAGTGCTTACTACCCACCACAATATGTGATCCACTTCACATTTCAAGTTATTAGTTCCTCCCAAAACAAGACTATAAGATTCAATTTCCTATTAAATGTTATTAATTTAGCAATTTGATTTTCCCATTGACCACTATTAGTTTAACATTGACCAATGAAATTTATAATGTTTAACTTTAAAAAATAAATATTTTTTTCAATTTAATTAAAAAAACTATTTTTCAAATATTTGATTGGACCATAATTTGAAGGTCTTATTGCAACATTTGCACAATATAATGCCATGTGGATAACTTCCTAACACATTTTATCTCATAATTTCTAAATGTTGTGATATTCATGCATGATTTTTAAATATTTGTATATTGATTTTTATTCTTCAGCTTTGTAGGAAAACCATAAAAAAATTAAAACCTTTCAAAATAATTAATATTTAGGTAAATAATATATTTACTATTAGCTACTTCCCACCATAATTTAAGCAACTCTTTGTGACAAAAAAAGATAGAAATAAGATGTAAATAAATCTACTAACTAGGATTTATTTCTCACCATTATTTATGTCGGAGTAAAGTTGTAAATGTGTAGACATCTCAATTTATTAATTCCTATGAAAGCAAGACTATAGGATTTGATTTTCCTATTAAGCATTGTTAATTTAACATTAACAGGTGGAAGTTTAATGTTTAAAGTAATTTTTTCTGAAACTTAATTTCTAACTTAAATGACATGCATTAAGCTATCCTGCAACACTTGTTTTAATGAATTGTTAATTTTGCATTCAATACATTTACTTATAATGTGACATTAATTATAATAAACATGGTTAAATAAATCTTATCATGTCATCAAAACAATGAAACTTATAAGTGATTGGTACTTCCAAATTAACACATTAACACTAACCAACTTTCTTATTCTTTGAATATACCAATGGATCACATTATCTAATAGTGAAAGGGATATACTTAGGTAGACCAAATTTTGCCGTATTACAAGAATTACATTGATGGTCACATGGATATATAGACCAATACATGAAAACCAATCTCATTCAAACAAAGGTTGGTTTTTAGAAGAAATATATGGATACCCACGTGCTAATAGAATTTAAAGTGGTCATAGTAGGAACTATTATCATCCACATTTTTTGCTCTTGACTACCTTACCAGTTTATAACACTATATGGGGAGTAGAAATGCATTAAATTAAAATTAGTGAAATGAAAATGGTCAATTCTAGCATGTTGCAAGTGATATATTATCATGCCGAAAATTCCAATCATAAAAGAGAATAAAATTTGTGTAAATTACATATGTTCATGCAACATATTATCGCACCACCAATGCCAATTCCATAATTCTTATGTAAAATATTGTCACACCTACAATGTTGGCCCTAAAAGAGCATAGTATTTATGTAGATACCATAATAAAACTTAAAGAACTGACATAGCCTCATAGATTTCAAAAGGGATTTCCAACCTTTTCTTGTAATAGAACCCATGTTCTTAGTGCAAACACAAATATTAATTGAAGATTTGGAAAAAAAAATATGGAAATATCACAAGTCTTATTTTGTTTTCAATTGGCTATATTTGGCTAAATTACTTTTGATTTTTAATGATTTTAACTTATATCAAGTCTTTTATAGGAAATTAAGACATTGGGCAAATAAAATATTGTTTTGGTTGAAAATGCTAGTTTAGAGGTAAGAAATGTGTGACAAATCACCAAAGCATACATGTGGCACATGAAGTTCGAGACATCATAGGGGAGGTCACCAACTAACAATCCTTACCCTCTCTAATTCTGTTGGGTGTGGAGCATGATTATCATCCTAATTTAGAGGTCTTTGTTTCAGCAGGATGTATACCCCAAGAAGATTGTACACCGCTCAACATGGGGGGGACTTGTCCCCCCGCTGGGGTTTGGGGGAGCCCATCCCTCTCAACTGGGGTGTTCGGGGGCCAACGGTCCCCTGGCAGGGGTTTCGGGGGCAGCGCCCCCAAAGCTAAAAACAGATGTAAAACTGCCTTGTAAAAGTATAGTAATTTCTAGTCAATCTGGGTCGTTCATTAGGCGGATGATCTGACAGTAGATCTTTTGTTTAGTTTATGGTTTTTTTCCCTAGAAGGAAACCCCTCTCTTTGTATGAGGGCATTGTATTGAGGCTGTGTAACAAATGTGTATTCTCCAAGCGAGAAACAGAGAGGTGAGACTGTGAGAGGAAACAAAGGATATTACAGCAGATCTGTTGTAGGTTGTGTCTCTTCATTTTGCTGGAAATAGAAAGAAAGGATTGGCTGTTTGGGGTGGACATAGCCCAAACTGGGTGAACCACGTATATCTGTGTCTCTCTGGTTTTATGTGTTTTTGTTTTTCCGCATATTATATGTCTTGCATTTCTATGTCATATATATAATTTTTCTAACAAATTCCATGATGGAGGTTTTCATCTCATTCTCAATTGTACCAAAAAATTTAAATGGTTTAACATAATATGTATACTATAACATACATCCCCATTAGCACAAATAAAAATTTGTATTTGTTTTTGTCATTTAATGTTTGTTGGGATTTCATTTATTAATTAATGGGTTGGACACTTCTACCTATGTTAGCATGTTTTTATTCAACTTAGCTTTAAGTAAACATAGTTGCTAAAATAATTTGTTCAAAATCTAAAATAAAGAAAAACAATGTTAAGCTTTAGGTTTACCCTCATGGAAAAGTAAATCTAAATGTTAGTAAATTAAGTGGCACACTAATAAAATTTCAACTTGATAAAAATTTAATTGTAATATCAAAGGAAAAAAGGTAGGATCCAGAATTACATTTCGATGAGATGAAAATGAATTGTACCTATTCTATAATATCAAATCCATCATTTTAGTATGCAAATGAGAAGTGAAATTTCCATTTAATCTTTGAATAAAAATGACATTTTATTTTTGAATGTTAAAACATCAACTTTTGAGAAGATCAATACAATAAAATACTCTTTCAAAATGTAATAACGATAATGTAACATGCATTTCCTAAATCATCTATATAGAATTTCATATATTGGAAATAAATATGAGATTGAAAACAAAATGGTATTTTCCCGGAAATGAGGCAATAGAATTGATGGGGGAGTTTGTGATTTCTTCTTGTTTAAAAATGCATAAACGGATTCAACACCCTCAAAAACCATGGGGCACTTGAACTTTGAAAATGAGCCAACTTAATTTTATGATTCTTAAAACCTATATTAGATTTTGGCACATTAACCAAGAAAAATACCTAAGAAAAATGTCATTTTGTCTATGAGTTAGACTATGCTATTAGAAAATATGACAATCATATTAAAACAATAAGAGTAATTCATGTAAATTATAGTTTTAAAATGTGTGGTTTTTCAAGCTTGTATTATCATTAGTCACAAAATTTCATAACTTCAAACTAAAGTTTATTATATGTCTTTATCTGAAGAAACTTAAACATGTACATTTGGGTTTATATATTGAATTAAAAATGTCACTATGGAAAATTATAAATTTGTACACATGGGTTTGAAAACAATTCCTAAATATGTGAGTGAGTAGTTAAAAACCTTGAAAAACTTAATGAAAATGGAAGGATTTTGATAACTAGGAATAAGAATAAGAATAAGAGTATTCATCAACATGTACATGTGGGTTTATATATTGAATTAAAAATGTCACTATGAAAAATTATACATGATGTACACATGGGTGTGAAAATAATTCCCAAATATGTGAGTGAGTAGTTAAAAAGCTTGAAAAAATTAACGAAAATGGAAGGATTTTGATAACTAGGAACAAGAATAAGAATAAGAGTATTCATCATTATTTTTGATGGGGCATAGAGCAAATGGTGACAATGTGTTCTATTAACGCACTACGCAATGTAAAATTCACAAGTTCAAAGCTCTGTGAGTAAAAATCTATCCATGTTAAGGGCTAGTGTGGCCAGGTCGTGTGCAATCCCTTGGTGATTTTGACATCTTAAATGCCCTTGAGTTGTGGCTACTCACGCGTGATTTTGACATCTTAGATGCCCTTGGGTTATATCTTAGATGCCCTTAAGTTATGTAGTGTCAGTCATCTCAAGACTTACATAAATTAGAAGACAAAGCAAAAAAATACTATAATTTAAAATTATATGATTCCTACTGCTTCCAATTAATATCTTTAATGAAATAAAGAATAAACATTAAATAATTATATAATAAATAAATAAATAATAAATAAAATTAAGACAATAATATATAAGAAAAAATTATTCATTTATTATTTTCCATTAATTAATTTAATTTAAAATTTATTAAAATAACATAAAGTATAATTTGAAATTATATAATTATATATTTTTTTAATTAATATTTATTATTATTTAATTTTAATTTAAATTTATTAAATTGCATATATATATGAATGATATACCTTTTATTATTTTTAACTAATAATAAATTAGGAAAAAAGACAAATTAAAAAACCAACATGTCAAAAGTGAAAATTTAAAAAACATGACCATCATATTAAAAGAGTAAGAGTAACTGTTCTAATTAGTTTCTCAAACTTAATATTAATTTAGTATTAGTCATAAAATTTCAAGCGTAAATTAGTATTAGTTACAAAATTTCATAGCTAAAAGCGAAAGCGAAAATTAGTGATGTATTAGAAAGAACATTAAAATATATATATAATTTAGTGATTGATTTGAAAATGTAGCTGTAGATATTATTAAACCTGTACATATAGGTGTTAAAATAATCCTTGAAAATGCCCATAAATAGCATAAAATGTTTCAAAAGTTTAATGAAAATGAAAAGATTTTGATATTTAGGAAATGAAAATTAAGTCAAATTTATTAATATAAAATTTTAGATTTTTTCTTTATTTCTTTTTATTTTATATTTCATAGCTAAAAGTCATTTCTATCTTTATTTCATTTTCAAATTTCAATATATTTTTTCCAATTATATCTTCTAATTTAATTATTGCAATGAAAATGTGGCCATGCTTATGAAAATGTGGCAATGCTTTTGAGTTAGTGATATTAATTATGTATAAGACAAGATAACATGAGTAAGAGTGTAATGCCCCAAGGAAATGTAAATATTTGACTTTATTGTGGTTAAAAAAAAACTGAATATGACATTATTAACTGTTTTGAAATTTAATAATATTTTTATTTTTCTTTGATAAGATCAGAAATGTTTTTCTTGGAAAATGCTGGCAACTTCTAAGGGGGAAGTTGGGAAAAACGGTTGCAGTAATTGCAACCCTAACTATCTCTCTTGACTAGAAGGGTTTCCAGGAAAAAGGAGGGGAGAGAAAAAAAGTTAGGATGTGTTGTGAGGACAGACAGAAAAGAAAAGAAAAGAGAAAAGATGGCTAAGTATGGTGAGGACCAGATAGCCAAGCACTAGGTGCAGATATCTTGTCGAGGACAATGGTCTTGTAAAAGAGCACGGGGGGAGATTCTGGTCCCGAAAGATGAATCTCAACGTTGGACGGCAAATAGAAGCAGGAGACAAAGGAAAGCTCAGTATCTGGAAGGTGTTGTGAGTGGTAGTAGCTCCGAAGAAACAGAGGTGAATAGTTCTGTGAAATAGCACATTGGCATCCGAGAACAGGTACCAAACGAAACTATAATTGTTGTGCGTGATTAAGTTCTGTATTATTCGTCTGAAATAAAAAGAACTGTAGCAGAAAGAAATAATAAACCCCTGTATAGAATTAATGTTGTAATTAAAATGTACTGGTGAATTAAGGAAAAACATTAGTGGTATTTTTAGAGGAACTAGAAAAGGGAAGGGTGCATAAACCTCTTAAATTCTGGAAAACAAGTGAGTAAATGGTGACCATGGTGAATTGGTAGGGTGGTAAAGATGTTGGACCACGCTAAACCCTGATAATAAGGAAAAGCGACCCCTAGGGAGAGATAGGTGTGGTATTTAACAAAACCGCTAATCAAAACCCTAGCGGGGTAGGTATAATTCTAAGTTGTGAATATAAATTTCATACTAGAGAAACGAATAAAAAAAAACAAGAATCTCCTGCTAATAATAACCAGAACGAGGAGGGTAAAAACCAAGTGGGACAGGTCCATAACTTTTGCTGGGTATTATACGGAGGTATAGTATGGCGAAATAATGCTGATTATTTATAAATGTATACATCTCCTTATAATTAACATGCTGGTACACAGATAAGTTGTAAACATATATGGCATATACACGTAAGAAAAATTCTTTGCCTCAGGTTGTAACCAGGGATGGACCACAGAGAACTGTGGAGGGGGAAAACCCTGTATCATGTAAACCAGCCCGTCAAGGGTTACCTTGCACACAGACTTCCGGGACTTTATGGGTGGGGTTTCACAATAAATAATTATATAAGAAACCTTGCAGATAAGACTTAATCACCAGAAATAAGCACGGAGGCAGTGAGAACCAGTAAAGAACCAAAGATTTTAAATGCAGAGAAATGAAATAGTGTCAGGCATTTAAACATTCATATAAATTTGGGTTCAATTATTAGATCGAATGGCAATCTGGATGGAGACTGTTATCTTTCACAAATTTAAACATCTAAACAAAAAACAAGGTGTGGAATCAATATCATTAAAACATACAGCTGTATATCGCTTGAAATCAACATCTATTTAGCAGTTGGTGATAACTATGTAACAAAGGGTTGTATGAATATAAATATACATTCGGAGAAGAGAATAAGATAACCAAGGCGCTTCCAGCAACTCCACCCAGGAGATTCCTGAGGGTTGCTTCATAGCACCTTGCAAACTCACATAATACAAACCGGTAAGCCACGGAATAACCCTTGGCAGGTAAAAAGAAATATACATAATTACATCAGAATAACACTATTCAGCCCGACGCTAGATAACAAAAACAAAACCCTCTACCCGAGCAAAAGGGGTACGGGTCTCAACCCCTATAGCTCTTGGCTATACAAGAAAAAATTACCCTGCTAACTCTACAAGTCTTCAAAATTTTGAAACTCGGAAGGCTGTGCAACAAAACCAATATAGCCAACCATCTCAGATTCGAGTCATCTGAAGAGTCAAACCCAATTAAAGAATAGCTACCCGGGAGCAAATCCTTACCTAGGCTTCTCGAGCAAGGAAAGCAGGTGAGATGCCGACCCCGTAGCCTCGCTTGAGAGTCTCAGACCCTTGAGGTGAGCTCTACAACCAATATGCACCATTACAACCTTAGTTAGCAGAGAGATGTGGAAGTGTTCAGTAGAAAATAAAACTCCAGAGAGGAAAATGTCAAATAACAGTAAAACAAAAAAAACATACTCGGATTCTTCCATGTGACAGGGTCGCCATATTCTCACATCTGGTGGTCTTCCAATTTGTTCCAAGGCCTGGTGATAGACAGAGCATACCTGCGAAAAAATAAGGGGAGAAACAGAGCCAGAGCCAAACAGTGGAGGCGATAATGCAACCCGATAACCGAGATATGAATAAACCAAAACATGAAAGAGTTGAACCATCGAATCATAACCCAGCCCACCCTCCGTTGATGTGGCGAAAGGCTAGAGGTAAACAACTACGGATAGAGGGGCCTACTCGTGCCACGTAGAGGGTAGAGCAGGGAGAATTAACACCAATAACTAGAGTATTAATCCAAACAGTACAATATAACCAGAGCATATTCAATGAAATTTCCAAGTGTAACAAATATCCGCTAAGTTACTGATCGCGAGGAGGCGGGAGATTTCCAAAGTACGTATATAGTTAATGAACCCAGGTCCTATAGTACCAAGTTGACAACATCAACATAAACCAACAATCCGGTTGCCGGAAAAACTTCACCAACGACCGGAGTAGTAAATTCAGTAGGATGGTTGCCGACTTAATAGTTCTATAGTGATATTTAACAAACAAACAAAAAAATTCCTATGGTAGTGTGTTGGGAGACATGACAATTGGTATCAGAGCCCAGTTACAAAACTAAGGCCTCTCGGAAATGAAAGTTGACTACAGAAAACAACACATACAATTTATTTTTGTCTTTATTTGTGCAATTCAAGAAAATAGGTAGTATGTTAACTTTTTCCTTTCGGATGTTAAGAACAGAACAGGAAAACCAGAAGACTGACATTATGAGAAGAGCGGACAGTGCATCATGCAGGTGTGCAATGGGTCAGGGACCTATACCTAATACTGAGAATAACCCCAATCTATGGGTACATCTCAAAGAGGAGGCTCGCAATACAAACTTGGCCATTTTGGAGACAGTGAAGGAATTGAAAAATGAAATGGCCCGGTTACGAGAAGATAATGCACGGCTAACTATGGAACAAGAGAGAATTATAAAAAGCTTGTCTGACAAACAGAACTAGACGCTAGCAAATCCCAGTGCGGAGCAGCAAAGAATGTCTGAGAAGCAGCATCACCATACAGAACCTGAAGGGTTGGAGGGAAGGGAGGAATGATCTGATAATGCATCTGAACAACAGACATCAAAAAGGCAACGAATAGAGTTGCAAGGGGAATTTTGTAAGATTAAACCGCCACACTTTGATGGAGAATAGGAGGAAGCAGTTGAGGCATGGTTGATTAATATGAACAAATATTTCCAGCTATATGAATACAATCACAACCTCAAGGCACAGCTGGCCATTTTCCAACTACAAGGAAAGGCCACCCTGTGGTGGGAAGAAGTTAAGATCGTAAGAGGAGTCAGTGAAAAGACCATAACCTGGGAGAAATTTCAAAGGTACTTTAAGAAAAGATACCTGACTGAGCGTTTTTATGACGAAAAGACAAGAGAATTCCATGACTTGCGGTTGGGACAGCAAACCATGGACGAATTTATCACTTGTTTTACTTCATTGCTTCGTTATGTGCCTTATATTAGAGAGGAAAAAGCTAAAGTGCAAAGGTTTGTTAGTAGTTTACCTCTGTATATGTGGGAAAGGATTGAGTTTGACAATCCAAAGACAATGGACAAAGCAATACGTAAAGCCAGGCTTTGTTACCAGCAAAGTAAACAGAAAGGAGAAATTCCAGGTAAAAGATGGAATGACAAGAAAAGTAATAAGTTGGCTGGAAACAATAAGGGGAATCGCAGTAGCGGTAGCAAGGGTGTTGGCAAGGGGAAAAACATCAGAACTGTACAGAAAAATTCATTCAGGTCCAAGCCAACCAATGAGTCCAGAATCGGCAAACAACCTGTAAAGTTAGACAGTGAAGGGACAGCAAGGCCCCCAGTACAGTGTTGGGGTTGGAGGGCCTCACTACGTCAAAAACTGCCATCAACGAAAGGGAACCAAACAGGTATCCTAAATCCAGGAAGCATCGATAGTCAGCGATATAGGACATAGTCTACCAAGGATTAATGCAGCCCTGGACGATCGTCAGGCGGAGTACTGGCCGACCATGGTGGAATTCGAAGGTAAAATCTCAGACCTTACTATAGTTGTTTTAATAGATCCTAGAGCCACATTAAGTTATATTAGTCCTAAGGTTGTAGAACATTGTAAATTGCAACCTGTTAAATTCAAGAATTCGTGGCTAGTACAGTTGGCTACAGGGGCCAAGAGGCAAGTGCTTGCAAAAGTCGATAACTGCTCTTTAAAGATAGCAGGGTAGCCAATAATGTCAAATTTAAACGTGCTCCCCCTTGGTTCATATGATGTTCTGATCAGTATGGACTGGCTAGAAAAGCACTAGTCCTTAGTCAACTGCAAAACAAAGACTATTTATTATAAGGATGAGCTTGGAGCAAGGTAATATATGCAAGGAATTAAGCGGCCAGTACAGGTTCAGCCAATAACTACCTCTCAGTTAGCAAAATGCATTAAGAAGGGGTGTTAGATTTATGCCATCTAAGTGGGCTATGCTAACTCGAAAGATAAAATGGCCACATTGGACAACATCCCTGTGATACAAGAATTTGCTGATGTATTTCCGGAATAAATTCCCGGACTGCCACCTAAGAGGGATATAAACTTTACTATCGAATTGGTACCAGGGGTAGCCCTAGTATCTTGAGTGCCCTACAGAATGAGTACACCTGAGTTGACAGAGTTAAAAATGTAGCTACAGGAATTGTTAGACAAAAACTATATTCACCCCAGTGTGTCTCCTTGGGGAGCTCCAGTATTGTTTGTTAAGAAGAAGGACGACACTCTTCGCATGTGTATAGATTATCGTCAATTGAACAAACTAACAATAAAAAATAAGTATCTTCTACCTCGGATTGATGAACTTTTCGACCAAGTGAAAGGTGCAACAATATTCTCCAAGATCGATTTGTGATCAGGGTATCACCAAATCAGGTTTAAGGAAGAAGACATAGCCAAAACAGCTTTTAGAACAAGGTACAGACATTATGAGTTTGTGGTGCTACCCTTTAGGTTAACTAACGCCCCCGCAACTTTCATTTGCTTGATGAACAACATATTTCATCAATATTTGGATAGATTTGTGCTCATATTTATTGATGATATATTGATATATTCCCGCACTATGGAAGAGCACAAGGAGCACCTCATATTGGTGCTACAAACCCTCCAAGAACACCAGTTATATGCCAAGTTTAGCAAGTGCAACTTCTTCAAGGAAGAAATACAGTATCTGGGCCATATAATCACGAAGGAAGGGATCGCGGTAGACCCCGAAAAGATAAAGACCATAATGGAGTGGCCCGTACCGAAAGATGTAGTAGACATCAGGTCCTTTATGGGGTTAGCCGGTTACTACAGATGATTTGTAGAAGGATTCTCAAGAGTAGCGTATACTATCACTTCCTTACAGAAAAAAGGAAGAGCATTCAGATGGACCCCGAAATGCCAAAGAAGTTTTAAGCAGCTTAAGCACCTACTCACCACCACACACATTTTGAGCATGGTTGATCCTAATAAAGACTATGCGGTGTGCACAGACGCAAGCAAGGAAGGTGTGGGAGGCGTGTTGATGCAAGAAGGGAAGGTAATTGCTTACGAGTCAAGGAAACTAAAAGAGCATGAGTAGAAATATTCCGCTTATGACTTAGAGTTGGCAGCCATCATACACGCCTTGAAGATGTGGCGACATTATCTTATGGGAAGGAAATTTTTATTACTGACAGACCACCATAGTTTGACCAAATATTTTAGCCAGCCCACTTTAAATGCTATGTAGGAACGGTGGGTGGATTTCTTAAGTAGTTTCGACTTTGAAATCAAACATTTGAAGGGGAAAGAAAATCGGGTGGCATACGCTTTAAGTCAGAAATTACAGTGTTTATATGAAATTTCCTATAGTGAATGGAAAAGCCCCTTCGAGGGGATGATAAAAAAAGCAGCAGAACAAGATACTATATACCAGCAAATAAAACAGCAAGTACAACAGTCTGCCAGCGAGGAAAACCAGCAAGGCTATGGGGTAGATGATGCTGGAATGTTGTACTACAAGAAGAAGTTATATGTACCCAATCAAAACAACATTAAAAATCTGATTTTGGATGAATTTCATATCAGTCACTATGCTGGGCACCCAGGTATCAGAAAATGATCACTGCGCTTCGAAAAGAATACTACTGGCCGGGTATGAAAAAGAATGTGGCCGAGTATTTGGCACAGTGTTTGGAGTGCCAACAAATTAAAGCGGAACATCAACACCCAACGAGGTTATTACAACTATTACCCATTCCGGAGTGGAAGTGGGAAACCATTTCTATGGATTTTATAACAGGGCTGCCTAAGACAAAGAAGAATAACGATTCTATTATGGTGGTGGTGGACAAATTGAGTAAAGCGACACATTTTATACCTGTGTAATCCACCTACAGAGCTGTACAAATTGCCCATATCTTCATGCAAAATGTGTTTAGATTGCATGGACTACCAAAGACGATAATTTCTGACCGTGACGTGAAATTCACATCGGTCTTTTGGAAGACATTATTTGCAGAATTAGGGACACAACTGAACTTCAGTACAGCGTATCACCCCCAGACCGATGAATAAATAGAACGAGTGAACCAAGTGGTGGAAGACATGTTAAGGGCATATGCAATGCAACAACCAACTAAGTGGAAGGAGTATTTACACTTGGTTGAGTTTGCATACATTAACAGCTATCATACTTCATTACAAATGAGCCCCTTTGAGGTTTTGTATGGGCGGAAATGCCGCACACCCTCAAGCTGGGGTGGACCTGAAGACAAATTAACGTTAGCACCGGAAATGCTTAAGGAAATGGAGGAAATTATAAAAGAGGTACGGTCTAATTTAAAATCCGCTCAGGATAGGCAAAAGAACTTTGCTAACTGGAAAAGGAGGTTTAAAGAATACCAATTTGGTGATCATGTATATGTGAGAATTCAAGCAAGGAGGAGTACACTGCAATGGAGAGGGTGTACCAAGTTGGCACCCCGATATTGTGGACCATTCCGGGTATTGGCAAGAATTGGACTGGTGGCTTACCAGCTCGCCCCGCCAAGTCACATCCGGGTCCATAATGTCTTCGATGTCTCTGTATTAAAAAAATATGTTTATGATCCTAAACATATGATCAGATGGCAGGATGTCCAGGTCAAACTGGAAGGAGAAATCTTGGTCGAGCCGCTGAGCATTCTCGATCGGAGAGAAGTACTATTGCGGAAGCGAGCTATTACCCAAGTTAAAGTGCAGTGGTAGCACTTTGGGCCTGATGAGGCCACTTGGGAAGATGAAGAGCTCATAAAAAAGTGTACCCAGGGTTGTTCATAGTCAACAGACATTGGGACGATGTCCAATTTCAGGAGGGGGAGATGTAATGCCCCAGGGAAATGTAAATATTTGACTTTACTGTGGTTAAAAAAAAACTGAATATGACATTATTAACTGTTTTGAAATTTAATAATATTTTTATTATTTCTGTAATAAGATAAGAAATGTTTTTCTTGGAAAATGCTGGCAACTTCTGAGGGGGAAGTTGGGAAAAATGGTTGCAATGATTGCAACCCTAACTATCTCTCCTGACTGGAAGGGTTTCCAGGAAAAAGGAGGGGAGAGAAAAAAAGTTAGGTTGTGCTATGAGGATAGACAAAAAGAAAATAAAAGAGAAAAGATGGCTAAGTCTGGTGAGGACTAGATAGCCAAGCACTAGGTGCAGATATCTTGCCGAGGACAATGGTCCTGCAAGAGAGCATGGGGGAAGATTCTGGTCCCGAAAGATGAATCTCAAGGTTAGGTGGCAAATAGAAGCAGGAGACAAAGGAAAGCTCGGTATCTGGAAGGCATTGCGAGTGGCAGTAGCTTCGAAGAAACAGAGGTGAATAGTTCTGTGAAATAGCACACTAGCATCCAAGAACAGGTACCAAACAAAACTCTAATTGATGTGCGTGATTAAGTTTTGTATTATTCATATGAAATAAAAAGAACTGTAGCAGAAAGAAAATAATAAACCCCTGTACAGAACTAATGTTGTGATTAAAATGTACCGGTGAATTAAGGAAAAACATTGGTGGTCTTTTTAGAGCAACTAGAAAAGGGAAGGGTGCATAAACCTCTTAAATTCTAGAAAACAAGTGAGTAAACGGTGACCATGGTGAATTGGTAGGGTGGTAAAGATTTTGGACCACGCTAAACCCTGATAATAAGGAAAAGTGACCCCTAGGGAGAGGTAGGTGTGGTATTTAACAAAACCGCTAATCAAAACCCTAGTGGGGTAGGTATAATTCTGAGTTGTGAATATAAATTTCATACTCGGGAAACGAATAAAGAAAACAAGAATCTCCTGTTAATAATAACCAGAACAAGGAAGGTAAAAACCAAGTGGTACAAGTCCATAACTTTTGTTGGGTATTATACGAAGGTATAGTATGGCGAAATAACGCTGATTATTTATAAATCTATACATCTCCTTATAATTAACATGTTGGCACACAAATAAGTTGTAAACATATATGGCATATACATGTAAGAAAAATTATTTGCCTTAGGTTGTAACCGAGGATGGACCACAGAGAACTATGGAGGGGGAAAACCCTGTATCATGTAAACCAGCCCGTCAAGGGTTACCTTGCACACAAACTTCCGGGACTTTATGGGTGGGGTTTCACAATAAATAATTAACTAAGAAACCTTGCAGATAAGACTTAATCACCATAAATAAGCACGGAGGCAGTGAGAACCAGTAAAGAACCAAAGCTTATAAATGCAGAGAAATGAAATAGTGTCAGGCATTTAAACATTCATTTAAATTTGGGTTCAATTATTAGATCGAATGGCAATCTGGATGGAGACTATTATCTTTCACAAATTTAAACATCTAAATAGAAAACAAGGTGTGGAATCAATATCATTAAAACATACAGCTGTATATCGCTTTAAATCAACATCTATTTAGCAGTTGGTGATAACTCTGTAACAAAGGGTTGTACGAATATAAATATACATTCGGAGAAGAGAATAAGTTAACCAAGGCGCTTCCAGCAGCTTCACCCATGGGTTTCCTGAGGTTGCTTCATAGCACCTTGCAAGCTCACATAGTTCAACCCAGTAAGCCACGGAATAACCCTTGGCGGGTAAAAATAAATATACATAATTACATCAGAATAACACTGTTCAGCCTGACGCTAGATAACAAAAACAAAACCCTCTACCCAAGCAAAAGGGGTACGGGTCTCAGCCCCTACAGCTCTCAGCTGTACAAGAAAAACATTACCCTGCTAACTCTACAAGTCTTCAAACTTTTGGAACTCGGAAGGCTGTGCAACAGAACCAGTATAGCCAACCATCTCAGATTCGAGTCATCTGAAGAGTCAAATCCAATTAAAGAATAGCTACCCGGGAGCAAATCCTTACCTGGGCTTCTCGAGCAAGGAAAGCAGGTGAGATGCCAACCCCGTAGCCTCACCTGAGAGTCTCAGACCCTTGAGGTGAGCTCTACAACCAGTACGCACCATTATAACCTTAGTTAGCAGAGAGATGTGGAAGTGCTCAGCAGAAAATAAAACTCCAAAGATGAAAATGTCAAATAACAGTAAAACAAAAAAAAACATACCCGGATTCTTCCATATGACAAGGTCGCCATATTCTCACATCTAGTGGTCTTCCAATTTGTTCCAAGGACTGGCGATAGATAGAGCAGACCCGCGGAAAACTAAGGGGAGAAACAAAGCCAAAGCCAAACGGTGGAGATGATAATGCAACCCGATAACCGAGAGATGAATGAACCAAACCATGAAAGAGTTGAACCGTTGGATCATAACCCAACCCACCCTCCGTTGATGTGGCGAAAGGCTCGAGGGAAACGACTGCGGATAGAGGAGCCTACTCGTGCCACGTAGAGGGCAAAGCAGGTAGAATTAACACCAATAGCCAGAGCATTAATCCAAATAGTACAATATAGCCAGAGCATATTCAACGAAATTTCCAAGTGTAAAAAATATCCGATAAGTTACTGATCGCGAGGAGGCGGGAAATTTCCAAAGTACGTATAGAGTTAATGAACCCGGGTCCTATAGTACCACGCTGACAACATCACCATAAACCAACAATCCGGTTGCCGGAAAAACTTCACCAATGCCCAGAGTAGTAAAGTCGATAGGATGGTCGCCGACTTAATAGTTCTATAGCGATATTTAACAAACAAACAAAAAATTCCTGAGTAGTGTGTTGGGAGACATGACAAAGAGTTTGCTTATTGAGTAATTAGTTAATACATTGATATGCATGACTAACTCTTCTCAAACATTTGGAAATCATCCAGCCATAGATCCTATTGATTGAGAATTTGTTACTGACACGGCTCTCAATGATGAATTCGTAGGAAAGAGTAGTGAAATGTTGTAACACTTCTATTTTACAGTCTATACGGCTTCTGCATATTGGTACAAGCTACAAAGCATTAACGATGGATTCGTAGGAAAGAGTAGCGCAAATCCTTGGAGTGCAATCATTCATCAAAAGTATCAAAAAGGCAGAAGCTTGGAGTTCTGGTTCAGGTTCGACTCCATTGGAATTAAACAGGGGTCTGCAATTTGGCTCAGCTTCAGGAAAATTGAGAAATATTTCTTTAACAATCTAAAATGGAGGATGTTCTCCGGAAGGAAAATCTTCATTGGTGTCGACTCAATTGCTGGCTATAGGGGCAATCTCCATGTTCCGGCTCCTCTTCTTTTTTTCCTTCACAGAATGGGTATTTTTACTTGGGACGTGATTATCGCGGAGTGGAGGGGCCTTACACCTGCGCTGAAGGATGCAGCTGTCATTGGCCTTCCTCAGGCCCTGCTTTTACTCTGGGAAAATGTCAAGAATGCTCTTGTTGAAGGAGGGATGAAGCGTGCAGAGACAGAAGATCACTTAGTATGGTCCCTATCTCACTCACATTCAATAGCGATTGTAAAAGACATCTACTCTGATCTCGTCTCCAAAAAAATTATGCCTGCAAGACAGATTTTTCCGGTGTATTGGTGGAAACTTGGTTGTCCTTTCAAAGTGATTATTTTCTCATGGTTAGGCTTTTACAACAAAAATTTAACATGGGAAAATTTGAGGAAGAGGTCTTGGCACGATCCCAGCAGATGTGTGTTGTGCAACGCAGAGGAGGAGACAAACTTCCACATGTTCTTCAAATGCGCGGCTTCTCAACAAATATGGTATGAATTGGCTTCTTCTTCTTCTTTTCCTCACCTCAGTTTAATTTCTGTTAATGCAGTTTTTGCTTGGTGGGGAAGACAAGAAGCATCTAAGTGTCCAATCCTTCCCATCACATTATGGTGTGTTTGGAAGTGGAGAAATTTAAAAAAATTTGAAGACTCAAACATCTCCTTCAACTCTATTTTGTTTAAATTCTACTCTTTCTATCAATCGATCCGAAGATAGGTCAAAGTTTGGAGCAATGTATGGCACATAGTGCTTTGTTTTTTGTGGGTGTCCAGGATCTAATCACCGAGAGTACCAGTTGGCTTGCTCTTCTATTTTGCAGCGCCTCCTCTAGTTTCGGGAGCTGTCTTCCATCTGAGTGCACTGGGATCCTCTCTTTTCGTTCATTTTGGTTTCGTTTTGTCATCAACTCCATTCAGCAGTACATTATAGCAAAAATGTTGATATATGTTTTGATTCTGTCAGGTTTGAAATCATATGTTTCTATTTGGTGCTCAGTGTTCTCATTTTATATGTCTTTCAACTATATGTAAAATCTGTTTCTTAGTTGTCCTATGAGCCTGGTCACCATACCAAATCTTTTATCTGTTATCTACAGACCATGATGTATTGCATTGCCTCAATATAATATATTGCTTTTTCTTTCTGAAAAAAAAAAAAAAAAAAAAAAAAAAAAGAGTGGCGAAATGTTGTAACTCTTCTATTTTACAGTCTACTATATGGCTGCTGCATGTGGGTACAAAAGATGCTTTGTAAGATAAAAATATAAATTATGCAGGGATGGAATTTGATGTAAAAATTATTTGTCATGGGGTGATTGGTTAGTCAAATACAATTTAAAATTTTGTAAAAATGTCAAGAATTTTTTTGAAATTGTGAAAACAATTTAGGAAAGTGTGAAAATCGTCAAATTTAGAGAATAAGTCTATTTTGAAATTCCAATTCTGACAAAATCCAAAATTCATATTTAGTGAACAAATCTATTTTGAAATTCCAATTCTGAACAAAATCCAGAGATTCATCGAAAAAGTTCAAAGTTTCTTTCCCTTGTTTCCTGATGAATTCATTTTTAGCTGGCATCGGATTTGTGTTCATGGAAGCAGTTTTAAAGCCAGACTTGTCCAAATTGAGAGATAGAGCAATGAATCTTTGAGCAACATTTGCATTGTGTCTTCTATTTGTTATGGGGATGATGATTTCAGGGCCATTCCATGCCTGCAAGATATTGCTTTAGTTTGCCTTAAAATTCTCTTTGATGGAAGCAGCTCCCACTTTAAGTTTACCTGTTGCACAACATCATAACATTAAATCTTTTTTTCTCAAAAAAGTTTGTCAATAGAAAATTTCAAAGAATGTTTTCCAAATTTTTGAATAGCAATCTTAATAAATTTTTTTGATAAACTATTAAATATCAATCAATAGATTGGAGAAGGCACTAGTCTTGATTGCTGATTCGCCAATATTAGGTAATCAGATGGACATGTTAGTGGTCACCACACCCAATAATCAAAGGGACATGGACCCTGTCAATTACGGACATGGATTTGGTCAATTATTTCACTGCACCCATATCTGTGTGATTGCCAAATATTTGATAATCATCTCCAGCAATCAAACAGACATAGACCCAATCAATTACAGACATAGACTTGATTAATTATTTGACCTCACCCATATCTATTTGATTGCCAAATATTCGACAAATCAACCATCAAAATAAACTAACACATTACCCAATAATATTCAAGACAGCTGATCGAAGATATAACTGAAATTTTCAGTAATGTCACAACAACTTTCTGTAGATTGTATTACACGTATCGTAAGAATTTCTACCTGCTTGTCTTCTAGTTGCTTAAGAATGTTGTCTACCATAGCTGACAAGGACCTAGCTTGGAAACATAATCAATTAACCTCTTCTGATTGATCAACATTAAAAGCCTCCTCCAAAACAGTGATGACATCTAATCACAACTTGCTTTTCTCTTGAATCTACATCACCACCTTTCTATTTGATTTCTTAGGCTCACGAGCACACTTCAAATTATATTCAAAATCTATTGGTTTAAAAAAATTATAAACACGGCCTCCATTGAAACTACATGTTAGCTTAAATAGAATCCACTTTTAGCTGTAAAATCGAGTTCTAATACTACCATCATTAAATTTAAACTTTTGCTTTTATTTTTAATAACTTATATTAATTTTTTTACAATAATATTGATTATTTGAAAATAATTAAAATTATAAATTTATATATCAGAAATCATTATGTATATGTCACAACTCTTACCATATGTTACAACTCTTACATAGTAAAAATAATTTTTTTTTTTTTAATTACCACGGACCTAACTCTACCTACCTCCATTTAATATTTAACTCTAAATATTACTACAATGTATGAATGGTTGCACATATAAAATTGTTACGACCCGTTAGTCGATTCATGAATTAATATAGATATATATGTATTGAGACATTTCATGCGAATCCATATTGTCATTGGGCTGATATGGTGTCTTATCGTTTCGGCATTTACGCCGCCACCTGGCCCTGGAATTTAAGGCTAACTTCGCGGTTCCAGCGTTCATGCACTGTTAAGCTCTACTTGCTGTCCGGAGCTGATATAGCTCTCGGAGATGGAGCCACGGTAGCTGGGATATTAAATTCTTGCAGGTTGCCCGTAATCCCTCGGGATCACGCCATGAATTTGGACGCCCAGGATTTCACCTGGAAGATCGACGGTGGTAATGTTTTGGCCTGGAATAAAAGGAGTTTGGTCTAGGGTTTTTCGGCATTTTCGTGAAGTCTGCAAGGCAGAGCCTATCGGCTCGGATCTCCTCTGATGATACCAAGGCCGCCTCAACTCGGCTCCTCCTTCACAGTGGTATACCCACAGTTTCACTGCGTTGTGACCTACCTGGAAAGAGACCGTCGTTGCTATTCATCTACAGGAGATAACCCGAGGTTTTCTCATCTGATATTCGCCTGAAGGTAATGGCGATTCTTGTTTTAATTAAATCAGTATGTTTTATTTTCTTAAACCTACATTTATCAAACCCTAACGGCCGGTTAATATTGTAAAAGGTTCAGGATATGGAGCGCGAGGTATGCTGATGGAGGGTTCCCTGCACTTCCAGTCTTCTCTGCGCATTACAGGTAGGTCTCCTCGCCACGGTCTTCAGTTTCTTTTATGGGCTCACTGGCTGAATATGATTTTCTTTTTACCAGAAGTCTCATCGTGCTCTCTTTCGACTGGTCCGAGTTGTGAATTTCTTCAACAATAAGTCCCGGTCATGAAGGGTTTTATCTTTATTTTATTTACCTTGTCGCTTCTGGTAGTTGGGTTCAGGGTTTGATAACCTGACCCTTTCCAAACCCTCTCGGGTTTCAGAATCTGTAATGGACCAATTTTCATGTATGTTATCGGGCTTAGCCAGTCGGCTTACCCCCTTATAGCATCTTTTATACAATGTTATGTACCATGCTCGGCTCCAGCCTTGTATTGGCTTGCACGGTTATTATTTGCTGTTCGAGTACTCTGTTCTATATAAATTTTAATATTTATTCCGGCTATGATCTGAGGTTTGCGCAGACTGAGGTTACTCGGTCGTCGGGTTAACTGTGATCTTAGGAGGTTCATACCCTGTCATAATAGCTACTGATTTGGTTGATTCATTCTCAGGACTGTACATCTGTTTTCTTTTCCGTTTCCTCAGAGATATATATATATTCCTGTATTTTAGGAAAGATGCATTTCTAATTTCGATTTATGGTTTTAGTTATGTTCCCGGTTATCATTTAAAATGTATCTCTAGCTTTTCGAAGTACTGGTTTTTCTTTTCCGGCAGAATGCTTTCATCGGTTGATTCTTATTAAGGATTTAAGTTTATATCGATGTCGGCCCTGCCAGCAAACAATTCACGATATGGTATTGATGCATATATTGTTCTTCCATGGTTGAAGCAGAGTTTTCGTGAATAATTATTTGTTCAGCGTATAATACATGGTTTCTATTTGTATATGATTGCTTAACTTTTACCATGCGGTCACTGTCAACTACTTATGTTGGTCGACTCCGCTGATGTTATCAGGGTTAAATGTTGTAATGTTTTAACCGTTTCTTAAACCCTCGGTCTTATTTGTTAGCCAGAATACTCTGTTGTTTATGCTACATTTGACGGTTGTCTGTACTATGTATCTCACATTTGCTTTTCCAGGTATTGATGTCTGAAAGACTGTATTAACAGTCTAATTTAAACTATGCTAACATGATTGTAAAATATATCATATAAATTCTTCTCGGTTCATAATCAATAGAGCCCCGAACCTTATCTGTTTATTTCCTTTGTTTGTTATCTACGAGTTGG
Organism: Pinus taeda; assembly: GCA_000404065.3. Lineage (NCBI taxonomy): Eukaryota > Viridiplantae > Streptophyta > Pinopsida > Pinales > Pinaceae > Pinus > Pinus taeda. The sequence goes on along the minus strand of APFE031491808.1, from coordinate 2,716 downwards.
GCAAATTGTAGCATAACTAATGGTTTAATTCTTGAAGACCGTGTTATATTATCTGTTCAGCTTATGTTATTTGTTCATTTATAGGAACCAGAAATCCTACAGACTTGTACTAAAGTTTTCTTCCAGAATAATAAAGTTTTACTTTCCAGATAACTAATATTCTGGGAAACTGAATAACATTGCTTTCTTTCTTTTTTTACAGATAATTAAATAACTTTCTTAACAAAAAGAAGATTTCTATAATAATAATGTAGTCATATTTCACTTACCTGTACCGCGTCCTCTTCAATTTTCTGCCTGAAACAAAGACTCATAAACAGCTTGTTAACCTCCCATCCACGAGATCAGTCGTATAGACTTGATTCTCTCCCCCAAGCTCACTTGCAGGCCTCTGTCTTCTGCAAGGTAATGCACACTATTCAGCTGTGCAGTATTGGGCACTACAGTGCTGGGACTATCTGGTCCTCACCAGACATAGTACCCTTTTCTTCTTGCTTCTGTCTCTAATCTTTTCCTGCCTGTTCCTTAACAGCCCAGGCTTCTTTTCTTCTTTTCCATTTCTATGGTAAGAAAAGTAGTTAGGGTTGCCCCTCTTTGCTGGCAACTGTTTCTTTTTAACTTAAGCAAGAGAAAGTAATAACTTTTCCTCACAAAGTTATTTTCCATATTACTTAATTCAACATTTTGAATAAATAACATTTAAATATTAATAAGTAATAATTTTATGTCTCTACATTTACCTAACATGGTAATTTATAAAATTATTCATGTAACTGCTTAGTCATTACATCTCCTCCCCCTGAGATTGGACACCGTCTCGGTGTCTTACAGTTGCAAACAGGTCTGGATAGGTCTTCCTCATCAGTTCCTGGTCTTCCCAAGTGGCCTCTTCGGGCCCAAAATGCCGCCATTGTACCTTAACTTGGGTAATAACTCGTTTCCGCAGCTGCACTTCTCTCTGGTCGAGAATGCTCAGCGGTTCGACCAGTACTTCTCCTTCCGGTTCGACCTGCAATACACACATTCTGAATTAGTTTTTCTTTCTAATAGGATTTTCATTAAATTTTTATTATAACCATAACCCACCTGTATATCCTGCCATCGGATTACATGGTTAGGGTCATACACATACTTCTTTAGGACTGAAACATGGAACACATTATGGACCCGGATATGACTTGGCAAGGCCAGCTGATATGCTACTGGTCCAACCCTTGCTAATATCTGAAAAGGTCCACAATATCTAGGCGCTAATTTAGAGCAACCAGCCCACTGTAAGGTGCTTCTTTTGGCCTGAATTCAAACATACACATGATCTCCAACCTGATATTCCTTAAATCTCCTTTTCCGATCAGCGAAATTCTTTTGTCTATCCTGTGCCGCCTTGAGATTAGCACGTACTCTCTTTACCATATCCTCCATCTCCTTAAGCATGTCAGGTCCTAGACTTAATTTATCTTCAGGTCCTCCCCAGCTGGAAGGTGTACGGCATTTTCGGCCATACATAACCTCAAATGGACTCATTTGCGTTGAAGTGTGATAACCATTGTTATATGCGAATTCCACCAAATGTAAATACTCCTCCCATCGTGTGGGTTGTTGCATGACGTAAGCCCTTAGCATGTCTTCAACTACTTGATTTACTCGTTCCGTCTGTCCATCTGTCTGCGGATGGTATGCAGTGCTAAAATTCAACTGAGTACCTAAATCTGCAAACAGTGTTTTCCAGAACGCTGATGTGAATTTCACGTCCCGATCCGAAATTATTGTTTTCGGAAGGCCATGCAATCTGAACACATTCTGCATAAAAACGTGAGTGATTTGTGCAGCTCTGTAGGTAGATTGCACTGGTATAAAATGTGCAGCCTTACTCAATTTGTCCACTACTACCGTAATGGAATCGTTGTTTTTCTTTGTCCTAGGTAAGCCCGTAATAAAATCCATGGAAATGATTTCCCACTTCCATTCCGGAATGGGCAAGGGTTGTAACAGCCCTGCTGGATGTTGATGTTCACCTTTAATTTGCTGACATTCCAAGCACCGTGCCAAGTACTCTACAATATCCTTTTTCATTCCTGGCCAGAAATATTCTTTCCGGATTGCTGTAATCATTTTTTGATAACCCGGATGGCCAGCATAATGACTGATGTGGAATTCGTCCATAATCATATTTTTGACTTTGTTTTGATTGGGTACGTATATTCTTTGCTTGAAATAGACAATCCCTGCATCATCTATCATGTATTCTGATTGGCTGTTCTTCCCAGCAGATTGCTGTATTTGCTGTTTTAGCTACTGATATTCTGTATTCTGGTCTGAAATTTCCTTTATTATGTCCAGAAAGGGGTTTTTCCACCCAGTGATGGAAACTTCATATAGGCTTTGTACCTTCCTGCTTAACGCGTCTGCTACTCTATTTGCTTTCCCTTGCAAATGCTTTATATCGAAGTCAAAACCACTTAGAAAATCTATCCATCGTGCTTGCCTAGCGTTTAAAGTAGGCTGGCTGAAACAGTTGGTCAAACTATGGTGGTCGGTGAGCAGTAAAAATTTCCTGCCCATAAGATAATGCCGCCACATTTTTAGAGCATGTATAACAGTAGCCAGTTCCAAGTCATAAGCGGAGTATCTCTGCTCATGTTCTTTTAACTTACGGGATTCGTAAGCAATTACTCTACCCTCTTGCATCAAAACTCCTCCCAAACCTTCCTTACTT
>APFE031491787.1:0-41424 GCA_000404065.3 Pinus taeda | reverse complement strand
ACCCTCACGCCCCACAATGTGGCCCAAATACTCTACCTCTGCCATGCCAAACGAACACTTGGACATCTTGACAAATAATTTATGCTTGCGGAGCAGTTGCACGAGTAGATCTACATGCTGAAGATGTGCAGCCCAAGTGCAATTATAGATGAGGATGTCATCGAAGAAGACAAGGACAAATTTCCTGAGATATGTTTTGAGAATGTGGTTCATAAGGCTCTGAAAAGTAGAGGGGGAATTACAAAGACCAAATGGCATGACCAGGAATTCATAGTGGCCTTCATGAGTTCTGAAAGCAGTCTTTGGGATGTCGACTTCCTTCATGCGAATTTGGTGGTAGCCTGAGCGAAGATCCAGTTTCGTGAAAAATTGAGCCCCATTGAGTTCATCCAGCAAATCATCAACCACCGGGATGGGAAACTTATCTTTGACTGTCAACTTATTGAGGGCCCTGAAGTCAGGACACATCCACCACTCCCCATATTTCTTGAGCACCATGACCACTGGAGATGAATAAGGACTGATGCTAGGACGAATGACCCCTGCTTTCAAAAGTTCCTTGATGATTTTTTCTATTTCATTCTTTTGGGTGAACGGATATCTGTATGGGTGCACATTTGGGGGTTGGGCCCCTGGAACCAAGGTGATGCTATAATCATGTTCCCCTCGCGAGGGTGGAAGCCCTTGAGGCTTGTCAAAGACTGGCAGATGGTTATTTAAAATCTATTTCATCTCAGGATGAAGTGGCGACGGCTTGGTTTCGACTACCTGGATGGCATTAAATTGAGCTACAACTCTGTGATTGCCCTTTTTTAACAATTTTTCCATCCTATGCGAGCTGATGATAGAGGGGGCTCCCGCCTGGAGTCCACGGAGGGTATGTGTGTGGTTGTTCTGCTTAAAACTCATATACAACTCCTGGAAATCCATTGTGATTGGCCCCAGAGTGCGGAGCCAGTCAGCGTCGAGGACAATGTCACAACCCCCCATGTGTATGGCAAACATGTGGGTTTTCAACTAATAATCCCCCATTTGAAGTTTGACATTTCCACAACGGCCTTCACATTTCATTGTGCCTCCATCTGCAATTTGAACTTGGAAGTTAGAAACTGCTCGTACAAAGCAATGCACTGCTTCGGCGACTTTTTGATGGATGAAATTATGTGTACTTCCACTATCAATCAAGACTACTACTGGGCGATGTTTAATAAACCCTCTGATTTTGAGCGTTTGAGGGGAAGAAATCCCTGCCAAGGCATGCAACGAAATAACGGGTTCGTCAGAGACATTGTCCTGTTGGTTGTCGTCCTCTAGCGGCTCATGTTCCTCAAGTGGAGGATCTTCCTTTGTTGAGTTGTAGTCAGTGGCATCTATTTGAAAGAATTTGGGCTCCTTACATTTATGACCTGGGAGTATTTTTCATCACAGTAGTAACATAGTCCTTGCTTCCTTCTTTCGGCCATTTCCGCAGGGGACACCTTTTGGACCTTAAGTGTTTGAGTCGTGTTCTGAGCCTGTGGGGGATGACCTTTAGCGGGGAAATTTGGGCGACTTTATTGGGCTGCTAATGCACGTTCCACCTTACGAGCTACCTAGCAAGCCTCCGTCCACATGGGAGGGTGGTGAAGTAGAACTTGAGCTTTGATGGCTTCTTTAAGACCGTTGATAAAACATTCTCATGTAGAACTCATCTGTGAGACCCTCAGTGCGAAAAGTTAAGCCTTCAAAAGCGGTAATATATTCATCCACTGTACCAGTCTGTTGGAGCTTAGTGAGATGACCCAAATAAGAGTCTTCCTATTCAAAGCGATCTCGAAGAGCTTTGGTAAATTGGGTCCAAGTCCTAAGAGATCCATTGCAACACTGATGCCATTCCCACCATTGCCACCATTCATTGTCGAAGTACATGCTCTCCAACATAAGCTTAGTCGCATCATCTAAGATATGATTCAATTTGAAATACTGCTCCATTTGTGCTAGCCATGCGGACGTGTGAGAACCATCAAATTTATGCATATCCAACTTGGGAGGTCGTTGACTGGGTGGTGGATGGGTGTGCCAGATGTGAGGAGAGTGGCTAGATTCACTGTAATTGCCTTCATGGCCATTATACCCCTCCTCGTGGGCTTGCTCCTTGCCTTTTGACATAAAATCCTCCTTGCCTTTAGACATAAAATCCTATATCTGGAGACTTAGTCCGCGAAGCTGATTTTGCATTCCCTCCAGATCTAGGCCGCGAAGCTGAGTTTGGATTTCCTTCACATTTTCTTCAAGTTTTTCCATCCTTTCATTGGCCATCGCTTGAGCTCTAGTTGCTACCATACACCGACCTGATGAAAAATTGGGACCGCCAAAAAATTTTCACAATTAATTGAATGGTACCACCATGCTCAATACTGCAGTCGCCAAATCCTCAAAATGTCAATGCGGCCAAAAGTCCTGCGACAATTATACCCTGGTATAGGAACCCTTCACAATGACTCTGGTCTGGTGGATCTGAGAGATCTGAATGGTGGATTGGGTAGCGCTGGACGGCTGAACTGACTGCTTCTGCAGATCTGATGAATCTAATAAATCAGAATGGCTGATTGGGACCGATGTCTGCTGCTGCTGCACTCCTTTGCTCAAGCGGATCTGGAAGAGATGATGATTGAAAAAGGGAACTAGGGTCTTGAGGAGTGTCAGGTGCTACAGATCACAATATACATAAGGGTCTGGTAGTAGTACTCGGCCCAATGTTTCAGGGCTCTAACTAAGGAGGGTCGACCGTACCCTTAGCCGTACCACCCGAATACCCTATCGTACGAGCGAGTAATCTCTCTAAGTTCTATTCTCGGTGTACTGTAGTCGCAAGATGGCCGACGGTTTATCTATGGCGAGGTTTTCACGGAGCCTATGGGGCTTCCAATATACCCAGAGGGTACGTGGAAGACAGTCCGTGCGCGGTTCTGTCTAATGTGCTACTACTCGAAGGGGTACCCACAGGGGTTACAAGGGGGTCCAACATACATGACCACCTCTTGTATTTCCTGCGTGCATGCCTCCCCAAATCCGCAGATTTATGCGCTCAACGACAGATCCCGTGGTTTAAAGACGCCGGAACACGTCTCGAGCCAAAAAAAAATTGCTATGAAATGGAGATCCCACCGGCCCTGGAAAGTGCTCTGATACCACTTGTTATGCTCTTAACCTGCAAATGATACACAAATACAGAATATGCAAAGAAAAGAGACCCAGAACACAAAATATGCGAAGAAAAGATACCCAGAACACAGAATAGCAATGATTTTATTACTCAGAGAGTAATGTTCACTTGCCTCTTCGAGGGGTCAACCTCCAATAGAGCAGAGCTCGATTAGAAAATAAGACACGATACTCCTCGCAGGGAGTTTCTATCCTTTATATATGACTCATACGTGCAATACCACGGGCCAATACCACGGTATTACTAATACCATCTATCTAATACTACGGCCCATTTGCAACTAATTGTGGTTCCGTTATTAATTGCGAATTAACCACTTACAATTATTAATATGGGCTTTATTGACTCTTGACTAGGACGTGGTCCCATTACATAGATAAGGGGGTTAAGGTGGGACCCTAACAGAATCATATTCCTCTTCCATGGCTATTTTCCATTCATTACTTTCTTTTGCTTCCTTATAACTAGACAGTTATAAATGCATCATACTAGTTCAACAACATTCATCATACTAGTTATAAATGCATTTTCCCTATATCTTGCAGGCATTTGAGCTTTCCTACCTGATCTCCTGAGTGGTGGGGTGGTGGTTTCAAACCTTATTTCTTCCTCTTGTTGTTGTTGTTGTTGTTGCTACTGTTGTTGTTGCTGTTGTTCATCCTCTGCCTTTGTTTGCTACTGATCCTAATTGTTCTCTGCATCCTCTTCTTCAAAGTACGGAATGTCCCATCCATCACAGTTCTCATCAGTTTCTTCACTATCTTGCTCATGGAATTTAACATCTCTTCTAACAAAGATCTTGTGAGTAGAGGGATTAAATAATCTATATGGTTTATATGACGAACAATACCCTATAAAAGTGCATCTGATGGCTTTTGAGTCTAATTTATTTCTATCTTCCTTGGGTATGTGGGAAAATGCTTTACATCCAAATATTCTTAAGTGTTTTACTGCAGGCTTATATCCATACAAAGCTTCAAAAGGAGTTTTAAACTCAAGACTTATCGTAGGACTCCTATTTTTTAAATAAATTGTAGTACTCACTGCTTCAGCCCAAAAACCATTTCAAATATTCTTACCTTTCAGCATACTTCTCGCACATTCCACCAGAGTTCTGTTCTTCCTTTCTGTTACTCCATTCTGCTATGGAGTATGGGGTACTCTAAACTGCTACAAAATTCCATGATCTTTACAATATCTTATTAGCTCATCTTTCCTATATTCTCCCCCTTGATCAGAACGAAGAATTTTAATATGTTTCCCTATTTGTCTTTCAATCATATTTTTAAACTGCTTAAAGTATTCGAATGTATGACTCTTCTTACTTAAGAAATACACCCAAGAAAACTTCGTACAGTCATCAATAAACAGTAGGAAATACACTGCACCTCCTAATGATTTTGTCTGCATGGGACCACAAAGGTTTGTGTGCACTAACTCCAGTATATCCCTCTGTTTCTTTTCTACTCTAACAGGGAATTCTTCTCTATGCATTTTTCCTAAAGTACAAGCATCGCAATCATTATGTACTTGCTTTAGCATAGGAAGATCTCTTACCATTTCTTTCCTCTGTAGTAACAGCAATCATTGTAATTGAAGTGTTCGAATCTTTGGTGCCAAAGCTCCTCTGTAGTCAGGCTCACTGCTATCAATGCTCGAACCAGTGTAGGTCTCACATCCAGCTTGTACAGTCCTCCTGTTCGGATTCCTGTAGCAATTTTCTTCATTCCATCTAGCAGATCCTTAATGTAACAGTTCGATTTTAAAAATTCAACTTTCAAATCTTGATCTGTAATCATTGATATAGAAATCAAGTTCTTTGTTATGTCAGGCACATACATTACATTGTAAAGTTGTTTAATATTACCATCAGGTAGAATGACAGAAACTTTCCCACATCCTTTGATTTGATGACTTCTGTCATCACCTAGGTAAATCTGTGTGCCTTCATTGATCTCTTTAAAATCCTCCAGCCAATGCTTTTTCCCTGTCATGTGCGTTGACGCTCTTGAATCTACATACCAGATGTCTGCATCAACATTCTCATCATCATCTGCCATGAACAACCTCAAATTATGTACTTGATCATTGTTCACGAGATGACTTCATGTCTCTTTGGCTCTGTTGTTCTTCATGATACTTCTTTTTCCTACGTTCCCTGGCAATATGACCCAATTTTCCGCAATAAAAACATTTAGTTTCAGAGTAGTTTTTATTTGGATGCATACCTTGAGTCAGATTTGGTCGTTTATGTGAACTTGCTCCGTTTTGTTGTTGTGGACCTCCTTTACCTTTGTAGAAGTTCTTCCTTGCCACCAATGCAATATCGACACTTTGGGGCTTCATAGTCGATATCCTCTCTTTTTCCTGCATTAGTATACTTGTTAGCTATTCAAAGTGTGGGATCTTCTCTCTGGCATTGATCCCAGTAATGAACATCTAATAATCATGAGTGACACCATTCATTATAATGGTCACAAGATCTGTATCGTCCATTGTATGACCAATATATGATAATTTGGTTTTAAGCTCCTCGATCCTTGCTACGAATGAAGCAATCATTTCATTCTCCTCCATTTTCATGGATAGAATATTACTCTTGAGGAAGAAAAGACGATTTGAATTTATGATCTTATACAATTCCTTCAGATCTCGTTAGCTGACTTACCTTCTTTGATGTGTTGTATAATACAGTCTTTCACTGACATCTTTAAAATTGTCCTTGCTCTGCTTTCTCGTTTCTCCCAATCTGGGACCGATGTTGATCCAGCTACGGACCTCGACTCATCCCCATTCACAATCGTCCAAGCACTTTGCACTTCTAGCAGAGTCTGCATCTTAAACTTCCAATTTGCATAATTGGAACCATTGAGTTTGTTATGCTCATTCATGCATGGTTCAAATATGTTGTTATTCATCTTGGCGATTTAGAAAAAAGAAAATCGACAGCTAAAAGATGTTAAATTTACCCCAGATCTGTGACAAAGACATATCACTGTTGTTTGATCTCGCAACATATGTGCAGATCACGTGGCTTCCTTCTCAGCCTCCAGACAACCTCTTATTGTCAGTTACAGCCTTGTTCTTGGCTTCCCCACTCAGCTTCTCTGACAGCTACAGCCTTGTTCTTGGCTTCCTTCGCAATTTATTTGATTCACACAATTGTCGCAGATATTGCCTAATATCAGAGACTAGTCATAGAAATACACCAATTTTCAAAGACTAGTCACAGAAATACACCCAATTTTTGAGACCGTCACAAAAAAACACCAATTTTCAAAGACTAGTCGCAAATGTACACTGAAAAAATACGACGATTGGAAAAATGAAAAATGTGAGAAGTGTAGTAGTGTATCGTCACGGCTATCCCCTCAAAACCTACGATGATTTCGATTCAAAGAACCACCCACCAGCCAATGTACAGGTTCCTCAGTCCTGACACTCTGATACCATGATAAAAAAGGCAATTTTTGTATTAAGAAATAAAACCCACTGGTCAGCTCTACGAAAGAGACTCTGAACCAGGAGAGTCTGGCTCTGCAGAACGCTCTACATTGTTCATCAACATTACACATTAAATAGAATACATGGTTTTAGGGAAGTTAGAATAACATCCTAAGAAATAGAAACTAATTCCTATCCTAAGGCTACGTGAACCAACTCTACCTATTCTAGGATATTCTCCATTATCTTCAACAATTACTTCAAAATCAGTGACCTGAAAAACAACATTGAGACACTTGAATTTCAATTTCACAGATTCTATAGTGTACCATTACTTAGTCAAAATTGGCCTAAAATGATGCCTAGAAAATAGTCGTTATACTGGGCGCTACATAAACCATTAATTTCATTTCATTTTTGGGAGGTTTAACAACATTCAAAGTTGTTTCAAGTCAAAAAGTGTGCATTCGAATCCCCAAAACCATTCGATTTGTACCCTCAAGATGGAATTCTACAAGTTGGATGCATTGACTTTGAATGATGCTCATGCAAACCTTGAAATAGGTTAGAAAGGATGGATTTTCTCTGCTATCCAAATGTTTTTCAGGAGTTTTTCCATGTTCATGCTGCTAAACGGTAACCAAAATGGCTAGCAAGCTAAGAAAAGGATGGCTTTCCTCTGCTGTCCAAATGTTCTTCATGAGTTTGTCCATGTTCATGTTGATAAATGGCTCATTGGTGTCCCCGTGTTGGTTCACTCTCTGGTTAATTCGATCAGATTGACTACGATTCCCATTGCTCGGGCACCGTTAGTCCACCAATATTCACCTTTATTAATTTCATGCATGTGAGCAGCCAGAAAATATTTTTCTAATTCAGACACCAATCTTTCTATGAATCCTCACGATTTTGTCTAAGAGGCATGATAAGGGTATTTGTATGCCTGAATAATTCAGATACGATAAACCAAGTAAGTGTTTTTCCTTATTATTTCTCGGCGAAGAACTAATGTCAGTTGTTGCGCCAGCATCAGATTCTTTTTGGTAAAGAGGGGCAAGGTTTTGCTACACCAGAGATGTTTAGAGGTCTGTTTTTAGGATAAATGCAGCTTATTCCTCTACCCTTGCCCCCTCCCGATGATAGATAAGAGAGGGGGGAAACAAACGCAACCCCTTACCTTGGGAGAGGAAATAGTTTGAGAGAGATAACATTTGAGTTCGTTCGGAGCTTTGTGCTTGTGTTGATGTATTAAAGTGAATAAGGGGTGGAGCGGGAGATGAACATCACTGAACCGAAATGCACTGTACTTGGGTGTAGACTACAACCATTGTGTGACATGATCCCCCGAAGTATATCAACTAGAGGTGCAGATGAGTTAGAGCCCAAAGTAGTCAATGGATAGGTGAGCTATTAACCCTTTACGGCTAGATTCCTTACCCTTCAGAGAGGATTCAATAGATAACAAAACTCTAGAATCAGAGAGCAGATCTGAAAGAAGGATGTACAATGGGCATGGACTCCAAATTTGAAATGCTTATAATACTAGTGTATCAGGGTCTGCTAGTGCTAGCTCCCCTAACATCCGAAGTCGAGTGGATAAAATGAAATATATAAGACTTTCCAAAGAAGGACCTAGACGAGGATCTCGAACTAATCACGTTGCTGATTGGAAGAGGCAGTGATTTCATCCGTTGATCCATAAGCTATTGATTCATACTGTTTTATCTGAATAAACTGAAACTACGAGTGCTTCTTCAAATGTGCTAACTGAAGCATGTGAGAGTATCATCTACAAATTGTAGATGGGTGAGACAATGGAAGAGGAGAAACCAGCCCAACGGATATGGATTTGAAGGAGAATTCAAATGCCAACATGGGAGACCACTTCTTGCTAGACCGAAATACTTGGGCTCCATGCAGGAGGTCATGTTCACAACTTGCACTTCATATATCTTTTTTATTATAATTGTTATATATTTTATATGAATTTGTGATAATTAAAAAAAAAAATAGAAATAAGAATAATAGCAACGTTAGAAATAAGAGTAAAAAACATAGCTAAAATTTTGTTTATGCACATCAACCCACTTGTTTGATCATTGAAAAAATACTCACCACTTGTTGATCCTTGAACGAATATTAATGGAGCTCATCAAAAAGTATAATATCCCATCCCATACACTTGAACATAGATGAATCTCCCATTTCTATATGCCATGGTCAAAATCAAATTTACCAGATACTTGCGATAGTATCCACGCAGAGTTAACATCGAAAGACTCATACAACAACTTCACTGAATTGAATAGCTTTAGCCAACTAGTTATAAGAGTAAGCTTTCCCCTCCCCTATGCCTTTGTAGAGAGATAATTGTAAGATACATACGTCATCTTCACGCAACAAAATTTACCATATAATTTGATAATGGCTAGAGATTGTCCACATATCAATTGCCATCTTAATAGATGTAGATTAATTACTAGAGCCATGTGCAACAACTTTGACCATTTTATACGCCATGCTAATAGACGTAGCTTTCGACCATTAAAGATCAAGCGAGAGGGTTGGATATCCCCAGGATTGATGCCTTCCTAGCTTCCTTTGAGTTTGGAATTACTAATTATTAGTAATGAGTGGCTGAGATAGAACTTGACACTTTACCTTCAGATAAATGTTGGAACTCTTCTATGATGATGCATGCATGGTTGTTCTACTTGTTGCTTTTATGGTAAGTTGATTCAATTGGTAGATTCAGTAGTGTTGCATAGATAGTTGTTATATTCTTACTCTCTAACATTTTCTTCAATATTTTCAAAATTTTAGTTGCAATCTGCTAAAGGAAATCAATAGACTTAGATTAAAAATAATGCATACACTGAAAACGTTTTTGAGGCTACTCACAATTGCATCTTTGCAATGGACTCAATAGAATAATAACTTCTAATTTTCCCCCGTTATAGGTATCTCAGGAGAATCTCCACTTTTATGGGCTTGTTGGTACATTTGCTGAAAATGCCAGACATAACACTAATGATTCCAAATTAAAAATAAAAAATGATAGGAAGTAATTATTTTTGGGAAAAAATATATTTTTTATCCAGGGAAAAAAACCCACAGACAAATGAGAGTATTTGTCTAATCTTAACATAGTTATTCTGTAACATTTTAGTAGTATAAAACATGTTTTGTTTATTTTTTTAACCAAAGGATGACTTATAAATTTCTATATGTAAGTACTAAAAAAAATGATTAGATCATAAAATGAAAGCTTTTGAAAACCATTTTGTGCTCACCTTTTAAGCCAATTTCTCTATCTCTAGCATTTGAATCTTTAGACACGACTCTTGCATTTGCATGGACTTTGATAATATGATTAATACAATGAAAATCATATCAAATCAAAAAATAATCGTTGTCTGGAAATCAATGTTTCCTTGTGTTGTCTGAGATGCATCATAAATGAATTTGTATCAAAGTAGAAAGGTACAAGAGTTGGGAACAGTCGTAATGCCTGATTTTGCAATAGATATTGTCTAATTTTTCATTGCCTTATTAATAGGAACATAGATAGGAACTTTGTATTGAGATTTCTATCTATAGGGGAGTACTCAAACACAAATTTTTCAAAGGTTTTATGCCTATGTTAGAGTAGATAGAGCGGCCTTGGTGACCCTCAGAGGGGATTTGATGGATTATATTAACATACCATATTGTAGAGGATCTTACCTCTAGGAAGAGAAGGAAAAGGAAAGCAGGTTGCATAACCAACATTTGTATGGCTTTATGCATGGCTATATAGGTGGAAGGCTCAAGTGACTTTTCAAATAGGTGGTAGGCTGAGGTGACTTTTGAAACAAAGTACAAGTTTTCTTATGAAATGAAAACATTTACCCCCAACTAGTTGTTGTTAGTGAATTAGCATTTATTTCTTTCTATTAAAGCTAACGTTAGTTTCAACAATTTCAAAATGTTTCAAAATGTGAAGCAAATGGATAAATATAATATATAATTTTTCCTCCCCCTCTCAAGAAGAGGCCAAATAAGATGGCAAAAGAGAAAAATTTCTTATTTGTGATCGTTCATGACAACCAGACAATAGCCCAGGACTTTCTAATCGTTTACGAATGTTTCAAACCTTAGCATCAGAAAAAAGTCAATGGAATTGGCATAAAACTTATATAAATTCAATGAAACCATTCAATCTATTCACTGTAATGAATTCACCCTATTTCAATTGAATTTATTCTTATATAAGTTTTCCTGACCTTAACAAGCTTTAATAAAATATAAGCTTCTAAACCTGGATATTTCTATAAGCTTCTTATCCTAGATATTTCTGTATTGTAGATGGCCTTTCAATTTCATTTTCTACAACAAGAAGCTTAAATGAGTTTTTAGCTTTTTTGTTATTGTTGGAGGTAATTATGTGCTTACCAAGAAATTTTGTTGAAAATAGAAACAAGAAATGATAAAAATATAATCTAGAATATTCCAATTTTAATTTGTCCTTGAATTAAAATTGTGAATTAAAATTCGAATTTAGTCTCACGAGCTGCCTGGAAATAATTAATCAATTCATTATGGATTAATTAGTTGGAGAAATTCAAGTTAGAAGTCTTTTTGAAGTCATGCAAGAGTTATCCCTTATATTAAGGAGATTATCCCTTAGTTAAGGAGATAAGATTGAGTTATATTTGAGTTGTAATTAGTTAACTCAGTTTATTGAGTTAAGTCTAGTTAAATTAGTTCCAAACTATTTGAGGAACTAATTTTGAGTTATCAGTCAGTTGATGCATGCATGCACTCAACCATTGTACTCCAGATAACTGAAGATTCCCTCATTAGAAACTCATGCATGTATATTCTTAGAAAGACCCAGTTGAGCTAAATGTCAAGGACAATGTACTATCAGTTGCATGTTTTATCCTATAAAGGAAACTCATGCATGTAGTCAAGGTAAGGTTCGTTGAGGATTGTGTAGTTCTGACAGGGTGTGAGATTAGTGTTCCACTTGGTTGAGAGTTTTCCACTTGGTAACAGGAGGATCACCGAGGAGAAAATTCGCAAGGAAATAGGAGCTTGGAGGGTAGAGGAGAAGGCCTGTGAGAAGCTTTGATTTCTTGTAAGCATCGAGGAGGATTGTACTGAGAGTTAGCTAGGTATGAGAGATAAGGCTTTGTATAATCCTAATGTATTTCCACCTTGTATGATAATACAGATAGTGAGGTTTTTAGCTGAGGCTTTCCCTTGAGTATTTTTTGTGTTTCATGTGCATTGATTTTTCTTCTTCTGGTTATATGTGTTCAGCTCTGATTCAACTCGATATTTAAGCTTCCACAAGTTTGATAATAGAAGTAGATTATAGTATTTTTCTTTGGTATATTGCATTATCAAGTTAATCTACTATCATATTTTCTACATGATCTTAGAGGTAGATTTGTAGAGAATTTGCAAGAAATTCTACAAACTTGATATAACAAATTAAGATATGCAAAGCATTAACAATGATATTTCACATTTGTAACAAGTTGGCGATTAAGGTCACTTGTTGAGCTCCATTACCGCGACTAAGCTCACTTGTTGAGTTCCATTGCTTGGATGAGGCCTCCAACTATCATATGGGGAATTAATATCCAGTTGGAAATAAGCTCACTTGTTGAGCTCCATTGCTTGGATGAGGCCTGCAACTATCGTATGGGGAATTAATATCTAGATTTCTTGGATGAGGCCTGCAACTATCTTTAAAGGAAGGGTAAGGTTGGGCGCTTGACTTAATTCTAAGTTTCACTGCAGCATCCTCAAAGGAAGGGTAAGGTTAGGTGCTTGACATAATTCGAAGGTTCACCGCAGCGTCCTCAGTGACATTACTTTCCTGACGTTCTATTCGGTGACATGTACACACCCAACAATGAACAAACGTATTGCTAGAGAGGACAAAGTGTGGTTGCATGCACTCACCACTTGGCAATCCAATCGATTCAACAGTCTATCATAACATAGCATAAGGATGGCTCACTAGATAGCATAATATTTAATACATCTAAACTAATGCTAGCATTAGATTACACTTCCAAAATATGAACCAAACAAATTCAACTTAATGTATGGTTTTTGCCTCTCCGCCTCGGGAAGAGGCGAAATAAGATAATAAAATAAAATGCAGTATGATCAATACAACGTAGGGTTAAAAAGTTTAGGTTAGTTGTAACAAGAAGTACTTGAAGTAATGTTTAAACAACCTACTCCAATTACTATAGTCCCATGCCACACGACATGGACTAATAACTAATAGAATCGAGTATAATGCACCAATTTCATATAAAGTAGTATCATCTTCAGTCATGGCCTTTTGGTCATGCCTTTTTCCGAGAAAATCTCAAATATTTAATTTAGAATTTTAATTTAATTTAAATTAATTTAAAATTTAATTTAAAGTATTAGGGAAATGTTGTATATAAAATAAATTTGATTAATTAAAATATTATTTATTAATAATTAATTTATAAATATAATACTTAATGATATATTATTATATTAATTATAAAAATAATATAATATTAAGACAAAAACATAATGATGATGATGATTAACATTACTATAATATTTAAATAACTTTAATATAATTTTAATGATATATTTATTAGAGTTAACACAACAGAACTTTAAAAAACAAATAAGACACACAACAATCAACCATGAAAAACACAGAGATTTTAACGTGGTTCACCCAACCAATTTGGGCTACATCCACCAAACAGAGGCATCAACAATTTTATTACTCAATAGGAGATTACAACAACAGATTTGCACATCTTCTCATCACACATATCCTTTACGGGCTTACATTTTTATAGTTGGGAATAGAAAACTGAATCATAAATTCTCTCACAACAAATATAGGATGCAATAACTCCTCCTCAGGAATAAATGGAGTTAATTTAACAACAAATCCTAATGTTGTCACATTCATGAGATTTTTTCCAAATTTAATTAACATAAAATCTAAACAATCTCCACCTTGACAACAATTAGCCTGATACCCTGTTCCATTATTATTTTATCTTTTTTGCAAGCCAAGAGAAGCTAGACATCATCGTAGCTTCTCTAACAAAACTGGTTTCGTGAACATGTCTGCACAGTTTTCCTTTGTATGCACTTTTTCAAGAGAGCCTCCCCTTTCAGTGATAACTTGTCTTACAAAATGGTACTTGATAGGTATATGCTTTGATTTACTATGATAGGCCGAATTCTTAGCGAAATTAATTGCACTTTGACTATCAAAAAATAACTTGATGTTGTCCTGTAACCTACTAAACTCACCAAACAAACCTTTCAACCAAATCGCTTCTTTGCAAGCATGTGAAGCAGCTATGTATTCTGCTTCAGTAGTGGATAAAGCAACAATGTTTTGTAGCTTTGACATCCATCTTATAGCTCCACCTGCAAGAGTAAAGACATACCCTGATGTTGACCTTCTCTTATCCAAATCACCTGCAAAATTGGAATCAACATATCCGCAAACAAATTCGCTACTCCTGTTATAAGTGATACAGTAATCACTTGTGCCTCTTAGATACCGAAGCACCCATTTCACTGTTGACCAGTGTTCTTTTCCTCGATTTGCCATATACCTGCTGACAACCCCAACTGCATGTGAAATATCTGGTCGAGTACAAACCATCGCATACATCAAACAACCTACATTGGCATATGGAATTCGAGACATATATTCTTTTTCTTCATTTGTATTAGGACATAAACTTGAAGAAAGGTTAAAGTGGGAAGCTAAAGGGACTGAAACAGGCTTCACATTGTTCATACCAAACCTCAAGAGTATTTTCTCAATATATTTTTGTTGTGATAGCCACAGCTTACCATTTCTCCTGTCTCTGAAAATCTCCATGCCCAAAATCTATCTTGCTGCTCCTAAATCTTTCATATCAAATGTCCTAGTCATCTGAGCCTTTAACCTGTTGATCTCTGTTATACTTTTGCTTGCCAAAAGCATATCGTCAACATACAACACTAAGATAATGAACATGCCATTACTTAATTTCTTAAAGTAAACACAATGATCATATTCACTTTTTAGATAGTTTTGACTCATCATGAAAGAATCAAATTTCTTGTACCATTGTTGAGGTGACCGCTTCTGTCGACAATTCCTTCTGCAAATTAGCGTTACTAAGCATACTTCTTGCTCTCTCTAAAAGAGTCTTGTTCATGCGTTCAACAACTCCATTTTGTTGAGGAGTATATACAGTGGTTTTATGTCTTTCGATCCCAACATCCTTGCAATAATTATCAAATTCCTTTGAAGTAAACTCACCACCATTGTCAGTGCTTAAACATTTAATGGTTCTTCCAGTGATGTTTTCAACTAATGCTCTAAACTGTTTGAAAACTGTGAATACATCAGACTTCTTCTTTAACATGTAGACCCACACTTTTCTAGAGAAATCATCAATAAAAGATACAAAATATGACGATCCTCCATATGAGGTTGTAGGAGAAGAACCCCAAACATCAGAATGGATATAATCAAGGATTCCCTTACTAGTATGTTTTCTAGCTTTAAACTTTTGCTTGCTTTATTTCCCATATATGCAATATTTGCAGAAATCTAACTTAACTGACTTTAAACTAGGAAGTAACTTACGATCAGATAAAATCTTTAAACCTCTTTCGCTCATATGGCCCAACCTTTGATGCCATAAATTAATAGAATTATTGTCGTTTTCAGATACTGTAGAAGCATGATCTGATTCTTTTCTTCCTTCTAACTGAAAAAGATTTCCAACCTTCTTTGCTTTCATTACTAGTAAAATTCCTTTATAAACTTTCATTACTCCACCTTGAATAAAGGTTTTATATCCATTAGTGTCTAGTACTCCTAGTGAAATGAGATTTTTTCTTAGTTTAGGTACATGTCTTACATTAGTTAGAATTTTATTTGTCCCATCAAACATTTTAATCTGGATACTACCAATTCCCACAATGTTACATGTGACATCATTTCCCATGTAAAATACTCCATCATTGATTGATTTATAAGTTTTAAACCATTCTCTATGAATGCACATGTGATATGACGCACTAGAATCTAACAGCCAATGTTGATCATGATTTGACAAACTAAATGATAACACTTCATCACTCATACCTGAAATGGATGCCAAACCTGTATCTGTCGTGTTTGCTTCTTTCTTCTCTGTCGAAGAGTCTTCTTTGGATGTTTGCTGTCTCTTCCAACAATCCTTCTTCAAATGTCCCGATTTGCCACAAAACCAACACTTTACCTTACTCTTCTTCCCTTTCGATTTTGAACGCGAGTTGTTGTGCTTACTGAAGCATCTTTCTTTAGAACGACCTCTGACCATCATTGCTTCTGATGTAGAGGTTTCTGAATTTGACCTCTTCCTTATTTCTTCGGACAACTGAGCTCCAACAACATCATCAAATTCAAGGGTTTTTGATGAATTAAGACTTATAGAAGTAACAAAATGATCCCATGACTCGAGCAACGAGCATAATAAACTTACAACTTTATCTTCTGATTCCAATTTTACTTATATAATTTCTAACTGCACCAAGAGAGTATTAAAGGTATTTAGATGATTAGTTATCGTCGTACCTTCCTTCATGCGCACGCTGTATAACTGTCACTTCAGAAGAATCCTATTGGTTAAGGATTTTTTCATGTACAACTTTTCAAGCTTCGTCCACAAACCAACAGCATTTTTTCTGACGCGATGTTAAATAAAACATCATCCGCCAAACACAGTCAAATGTCGCTCAGTGATCTTTCATCCAAGTCACTCCATTCATCATCTGTCATGGTGTAAGGTTGTTTATCTTTTCCCAACAGTGCCTTCGCCACGCCTTGTCGCACGAGTAGATCATACATCTTCAGTTTCTAGATCTCGAAGTTGTTTTTTCCATTGAAGTTCTCAATCTCAAATCAAGCACTTTGAGTTTTTGCCATGTTGTGTCACACAAAATCTCCAATTGCAACTTTTAATAAATGAAGTTTTTATTTAAAAACTACCCTTCATCAATAAAATGCCTTTACCTTATAATATCATGGCATATTACCATTTAAAAAACGAAATATGATATAAATATAATATCATATATAATACAAATTGTTTCTTTTGTTTTGTAAAAAAAAGGCATTTTGTACTAACTTTATAAAACTTCAAATCGACCCATTTGAAATTGTATTTAAAGACCCATTTCAAAAAGTTTCAAATCAAATATCGATTTCTCAATGGTTTGACATTTTAATAATCAATGTGAAAGAAAAAACCTGAAGACATCGTGCAGCTCACCTTCGACAGCTGCATATTCACCATTCAACGCTGCAAATCAAACAGCTTCCACGTAGATGAGCAGAATTCAACACTATATCCACAGCGGGCTGTTGATCAACGCCTGAAGGATTGTCACCAAATTATGCAGCCACAAACTTGTGTTCCACCAATTAGATTTTCCACGTGAATGGTCACTTATCAACAGATATGGAATGTTCCACCAGCTCACAACGCTCCTCTCCACACAGCATATACTCAAACAAGCAGGCAGCCTCAATTCAACTCTTCCTCTTTTAATTCTACAGTATATCGATGATAGATATGGCCACGCAGATTGATAACAAATCTGGTCTCTTCTACCAGCTCATGGCGCAGTGTATCAACGCACACGACCATGCAGATCGACTGAAAACATGTCGACACTAGTGCACCTGTCTCTGCTACCGCATATGCTGAGACTGTCTCGGTCTCACGGCTGTTGCTTAACCTTGCTTTTCTGCTGTAAATATCTGAACTCTGACGCAGCTAGCAGCAATGCTAACAACACACAGGTTCACTCTTCAGCAACAAGCAGTGGATCGATCACGCTCTGATACCAAGTGTTAGAGTTAACACAATAAAACTTTAAAAAACAAATAAGACACACAGCATTCAACCATGAAAAACACAGAGATTTTAACGTGGTTCACCCAACCAATCTGGGCTACATCCACCAAACAGAGGCATCAGAAATTTTATTACTCAACAGGAGATTACAACAACAGATTTGCACATCTTCTCATCACACATATCCTCTACGGGCTTACAGTTTTATAACTGGGAATAGAAAACTGAATTATAAATTCTCTCACAACAAATATAGGATGCAATAACTCCTCGGGAATAAATGGAGTTAATTTAACAACAAATCCTATTGTTGTCGCATTCATGAAATTTTTTCCAAATTTAATTAACAGAAAATCTCAACAATATTAATAATATATTAATTTACACATTTGTAATTTCTTAACTATAAATTAACACAGGTTAATTATGATCAATTATAATAAATATGACAATCATAGTGAATAATAGTTGAAAAATCATACCTATAAATGTTCAAAGTGGAACAAATAATTAAGGTTTCAATGAAGTTGTATAAATGAAAGTTAAATATAATTACTATGAAATTGAAAGTAAAACTACGTGGTTGTTATATATGATTATATATATAAAAACACCTCTAAAATGTATTTAGAAATAAATTTAATTTAATTATTTATTTTAATTAATATTTAATAATTTTTTTATTATATCTTTGAACATAAATATTATTATAATTTATTTTATTCTTAAATAATAAATTAATTATAATAATGTGTAAGATTTCATTAACCTTGATTTATCTTTTTAGTGAAACAATGACAAGCTCGATTTCAGAATAACCGTGATTTTAGAAAAGTATAAGAATGCAAGAATGCCATTATTATCAACAATCATAAATTGCTTTAATCTCAAAACATGGTCTAAAGTTATACCAAAAAGATGAGCATTCACTCGTTATATATAGCAAAACATGAATTTAATCATATGATCACATGGGATTGTAAAAGATAATCCGAGGTAATCCGATTTAATATAATAGATAGATGGGGTGAATTTTTTTTATTTTTTATTTTTTTTTTATTTTTTTTGTTGGGTAAATACTAAATCTATTAATAAAGGAAAAAAATATAGTACAATCAAGCTTGGAAACAGGCAGAGCCAAGAGAAACAAGAACATAGGCAGCCGGAAAGGATATGCAATCCACTTCGGCTCCTATAAGCGAAGAGAAGAGAGAAGAACACAGCAGGAAGTAACAAGAAGAACCGGAGAACAAAACAAACCATATGATTCTACCCGACATGGGAGGGATGGACTATGCGGGATTTTTTCCCTTTCTTTTTACCAACTTTGACCCATTCAGGAGGGCACTCATGAACTCGCGTGATTTGCAAATTGAGCTGGGTTGATTGAGAGATTTCCTTATCTGAATTAGTAAGAAACAGGGTTTAAATTTGTTTATTATAAATTTTTCTAATATTATTTGGTCAAAGAATATAGTTGTTGGAGGTTGTGCTCTATCTATTTAACATACAAAGCATGATGTGTTCTTTCAACTTGTCTTGATGATGAACCACAATGGTTGGTTCGAAACTCGTAGACAAATGAAATATCTTGTGATTTACTCCGAAAAATCTCTCATAAACTTAATATGGATCAAAAACCTCAATTCAACTTTTCTAATATTTTTTATTTTAAAATATTAATTTTTTCCTCTTATATAATGGAACTGATTTATTTATAATTGGTTGAAATTTTAGGTAAATAAATTTCATTTTATTTTATATATTATTATTATTATAATTTTATATATAATTTATTTAAAATAGTAATTTAAATGTTTATTTTATTCACACTCTAAAGCATTTTATTTTGCATATTCCACATTTAAATGACCCTAATCTATGTGATAATTGTAAAAACTTCATTATGAATATAATATATTAGATTGCACTTTTGAAAATATATTTGTGATAATTAATTGGAAAAATCATTTCATTATAACTATAATATAATATAATTAAATCAAAATATAAATTTTAAAACTAAACTAAAAATTTCATTATATTATAATTATATTTAATTTTGAAAATTTGAAAATCTAAACCAAAAATAAAATCAAACACTTAATTTTTAGTCTTTTATTCACATTCTTTTAAGTTAAAAAAGACTACAATTGCAAAATCTACCATTACATAAGGAACAACCTCCATACTTGTCTAGATTGAGCTCCTCGTAAGAACGATCAATGCATCGTGATTTCTATATAAAATCTACAATCTACATAAGGAACAACCTCCATACTTGTCTCGATTGAGCTCCTCGTAAGAACGATAACTGCATCGTGATTTAAATCTACAATCTACATAAGGAACAACCTCCATACTTGTCTAGATTGAGCTCCTCGTAAGAACGATCACTGCATAGTGATTTGTATATAAAATCTACAATTGCAAAATCTACAATCTACATCAGGAACAACCTCCATACTTGTCTCGATTGAGCTCCTCGTAAGAACGATAACTGCATCGTGATTTAAATCTACAATCTACATAAGGAACAACCTCCATACTTGTCTAGATTGAGCTCCTCGTAAGAACGATCACTGCATCGTCATTTGTATATTGTTGAATCATTTTTTCTTCCCATGATAAAAACAGCGAAAAGCACAATTACATAAATTCAATCATATATATTATGTACAAATGGTGCATGTGTAAACACACTCACACACAGATTACATTGAGATCATTCTATTAAATAGAGTTTTTGAGATCCAACTTATTCCTAATTTAGAGAGAGTGGTTGAGAGAATTTCTCAATCATCACAAACCAACTCCTCAAATATGGAATGTGAGCATTAACTCCAACATCCCCCCTTAATGATTACATTACATAAAAAATAACAAAATAATCAAGCTTGTCAGTAGATGCTCCATCAAGTTGCCTTGTAACCCTCGGAAAGGTGTAGTTGGCAAGTTGGATTCCCGAGTTCCTTTCTCAACTCCCGAATCAAGGATCTCCCGAAGTCAATTACTGGACAACATCCCAATCTGTCACATAACTTCATTAGGAAACCACTTCCGCGTCTACCACTAATGAGGGATCCTTCCCTAGATCCGCAACTGCGATACTATCAGGACAACCATCCATATTAATATGCCACACTGCTACTTGATCTCTAAGTACTGGCATCAGACACAATCGGGATTCATTTCTGAATTAGGATTAAAATATAAGCAAAGCGAGCATGGTAGGGCAGATTTAAATTCTCGACACAAGAGAGAGACTGAATTGAAGTTTACAAGTGTAGAAGCAAGAGCAGTGCAGAGTGCAAGCAAGAGAGAAGAAAGCATGGAAAATACGTGGGCTAAACTCCCTCCCGATCTACATTTTATGGTGCTCAAAAGGCTTTCCCGCTTGGATTTGTGCAAACTGCAACGTTCATGTCGCTATTTTAATTCTCTACTCTGAGACTTAAAGTTTGTGATTGAGTATGAGAAAAACCGCCCCGCTCACACGCGCTTCTACCTTCAGGCCCGACGCAACCTCTGGGACTTTGCCCCTGTTCGATCTGCAGTCAAATGATGTACAAACACAGTAACAGCCTGGGCCTCTGCCTGGGTTAGTCCATTCATTTCATAATCATACCACTCTGGCTCAACAGCAAATCAATCCAATGCGGCTCGGTAAACACGGTCCTCGAGTAGATGAAGCCCCAGCATACAATTCTATAAATTGTTCTTGCAACATGCGACCAAACAGTAGCAGTTGTTCTATACTCAATTTCTTACTGGGCGTTTGGATCGGCTGTCAAAACAACCATCGTCGCCATGCCCGACAGTTGGCTGCTTTACAAAATCTTTGTTCATATAATCCTCAAGATAGTCTGTGTAAATCTCTACCGCATATATGTGTTTTATAATCTTCACGGTTCAGTTCAAATGATGATACAAAAAGACAGTTTAGAATGCCAGTGACACGCAAATCTAACATCACCAGAAGTCGCAGAAACAGCTAGAAGTTGCAGCGTTTGATTTGGATTGGCATGCTTTGCAATTTGCAGTATTTTTCTTATGTACGTTTGGACCGCCAATTCGATTCTGGTACACACCTCTAGTTTTCTCGAGCGCAGTCTTCCAAGAGATTGGATTGGTTTAACCAAACTTTGCAATCATAGGCAGCGCAGAAGGCAATACACATGCCTCTGATCCTGTGCTCTGATACCATGATAAAAACAGCTAAAAGCACAATTACAGAAACTCAATCATATATATTATGCACAAATGGTGCATGTGTAAACACACTCACACACAGATTACATTGAGATCACTCTATTAAATAGAGTTTTTGAGATCCAACTTATTCCTAATTTAGAGAGAGTGGTTGAGAGAATTTCTCAACCATCACAAACCAACTCCTCAAATATGGAATGTGAGCATTAACTCCAACATCCCATAGTTGTTTATCATGTTTGCCTCACAGTGGATACTAAACCAACTAACTTGAAACCAGGTAAACTATCTTCATTAAACACTTAGCACTTCAAATAGCATTCAATTAAAATCGGTTTTGTCAAATCACATTTTAACATAACAATGTGGATAGCTTAACATGCCTGCACAGCAAGAACGGAATGGTTGTTTCAATGGACTATAAATTTGAAGTGTGTGTGTTATGGTCAACCGAACATGACAAAATTTATTAAAGAGATGTGAAGTGCAGATAGCCAAAGTTTTGGAAGAGAGGGCATTTCCATCAATAGTGTTTCTTCTCCTCAGTTACACCATAATGATACGACTGAAAAGATGCTTTTTCAACCCTAAACCTCTCATTTACAGGTGTTTACCAGACTGGTTCTAATTCGTTGCTGCTATCTAGATCGTCAATTTCTTTCGCATTTCACTGTTATTTTCGTGAGATTTAGCAATGTTGTGAAAATCGGTAGCACGATTAAATGAAAAAATCGTGATTTTTTCCCTTTGTCGATAAAATCGCGATAAATAAACTAAAAAATCGCCATAATTTTTTTTGCTGATTTTTATTGAAAAAATCACGAGGGGTCGCGACAGTATGATTTTATAATTTTTTTTTGGGTTTTCCATGTGCTCATTTGGACAGTAGTGCGCGCAGAGGGAGGAGGAGCTCTTGGAGACCAAGCTGAAGAGAGTTTTTAGCCAAATCTAAGTGCTTAGAGGAAAAAATCAAGAGGAGACCACCGATTTCTCCATAGAAACTGTATGTGAATTAAATTTTTTTTGTTTTCATTGTTTAAAAACATTGTTTTTGTATGTTTTTCATTGCTTTTGGTTGGGAAACTTGGTACGGGCACCATTTTTCTTTTGTTTTCATTGTTTTTAAAGATTTTTTTGTATTTCTTCATTGTTTTGGGTTGAGTAACTTGGTATGACTATGGGAACCAATTTTTCTTTTTTTTGAAATATTGTTTATATTTTTTTTCATTTTTTTGCCTTTTGGTTGGGTAACTTGGGTTTGGAATGGATGGGTAATTTGTATTTCAAAATTTGAGCTTTGGAATGGTTATTTTAGGTTGGGTTACGGGGAACTTGAATATTCATTGTACAATCATCAATGTAAAAATTAAAAATTAAAATACTAAATTGTAATTTGTAAATTTGTAACTTGTAATTTTGTAAATGCTAAATTGTAATCCTAATCCTTATTTTCCCATAGGTTCACAATTGCACCAAAACACCATTCAAGACTTCAAGTTTGCAACTTCAAAGTTCAAAAACAAACATGGCAAGGAAATTGGATCCTTTCTGGGAATATGGTGTACTTGATTTTCCGAATGATAAAATGAACTTGAGTTGCAAGTTGTGTGGCCACCCTATGTCCAGGGGGGTGTACAGGTTGAAGTTTCACCTTGCACAAATCCCTGGACATGATGTGGGGCCTTGTACAAATACAACTCCTGAACTTATCCAAAGAGCCATGAGAGCATTGGAAACTTTAGAGCAGCCTAGAGAGGCCAAAGAAGAACTCAAAAGGCAACTAAAAAGGTCAGCTGAAGGAAGTGGGCCAAGTGGCACTGGTTCTACTGCAACATCAACCAATCCGGTAGCCGCATCATCATTTTTTGTTCCTCGAACCACACATGGTTCACAACCATCTATCGGTTCAATGCTAAAAAGAACTGAGAAAGAAGAAGCTGACAAGCTGCTGGCAAAATTTCTCCTCTTGAGTGATATTCCTTTCAGCATTGTAAGGAATAATCCATTTTTCCAACCTATTGTTGATGCTATTGCCAGTGTTGGCCCCGGGTACAAAATACCTTCTTATCATGATTTCAGAGGCTGAATTCTTCAAAATGAAAAATGTGACTACACCCAAAGATTGGAGGATTTTAGGGCATCATGGGCACAAACAGGATGCACTGTTATGTCAGATGGTTGGACTGACCAAAAGGAGAAAACCCTTATAAACTTCTTGGTTAGTTGTCCCAAGGGGACTATGTTTATCAAATCTGTTGATGCAGCTGCACAAATAAAAAATGTAAGAACTTTATGTGATTTGCTAGATTTGTTTATGTTGGAGGTGGTTGAACAAAATGTTGTCCAAGTCATAACAGACAATGCTGCAAATTATGTTTCTGCTAGTAGGATGCTTATGGACAGGCATCCTACTTTATTTTGGACACCTTGTGTTGCACACTGTATTGATTTGATGTTGGAGGACATAGGGAAAATTCCCTTTGTCAAAGATATTGTTGATTCATCCAAAAGCATTACAAAATTTATATATAACCATACATCTGTGCTTAGCTTGATGAGAAGATTCACCAACAACAAAGAGTTGGTGCGCCCTGCCATTACACGGTTTGCCAACAATTTCATATCTCTTCAATCCCTCTTGAATTCTATGTGGGATGTGAAGAGAATGTTTCTTTCAGAGGAGTGGTGTGCTTTGCCAATGAGCCACAAACCAGAGGGAGAGGCTATATGCAGACTGGTTTCATACCAGGAAGACTTTTGGGCAGGAGTGCAGGAGGTGTGCGCCGTTACGGAACCTTTGGTAAAGGTTCTTCAGTTGGTTGATGGTGAGAAGCCCACAATGGGCTATTTGTATGAAGCCATGGACAGGGCCAAAGAAGCCATTCGGGCCTACTATAATGATAAGGGAGATGATGGATTTCAGAGACAACTCCTCCTATGGGGAGTGATTGATGAGCGATGGAACAACACACTCCATCGTCCCATTCATGCTGCTGGGCTTTTCCTGAACCCTGCATTTTATTATGCATGTGGGTTTGATTTTGATGCTGAGATCATGGATGGATTCTTATCCTATGTCCAGAAGATGGTGCGATCTCCAGAACAACGTATAGAGATCTCTAAACAAATTGAGACATATAGAATGCCAGGTGGCCATTTGGCTTTGAGATGGTTGTCAATGATATGATGATTAAAATGCCAGGTATTTTTTAGTTTGCAACTTTGTTTCAAATTTCATTGTCTCTTCAAATTCCATTTTTTCTTATGTTTATTTAAAATTTTATTTGTAATTTTGTTGTAGATGCATGGTGGAAAATGTATGGTGGTAGGATACCCCTTTTGCAAAAGCTTGTCATTCTCATCCTCAGCCAAACATGTAACTCCTCAGGATGTGAGCACAATTGGAGTGTATTTGAAAAAATACACAACAAGAAGCGCAACAGGTTAACACTTAAACATTTAAAATATTGCAAATTTCCAAATAAATTTTTGAATTCATTAAACAATATTTTTTTATAATTATTAATTATTATTTCATGATCTTTGTACAGGTTGGAGTCCTAACGACTTAATGACATGGTCTACGTCTACTACAATCTTCGATTGTGGGTGAGGCAACTTGAGAGGACACCTGATGTGGATGCCATCTCATTGGATGGGATTGACACCACTGTTGCATGGAGGGTTGAGACCGAGAGGCCTCTCATGGAGTCTGTTGATGATTGGTTAGTGCAGGATGTAGTGGAGGGGGAGGAGGAGGAGGAGGAGTAGGTGGAGGAGCAGGAGCAGGAGGAACAGGAGGAGGAGGTGACACCGCCTACCTGGGCTACCACTGCCACGAGCAGAGGACGTGGTCTACCTCCTATAGCTCCTACTTCTAGTTCTTCAGCTTCTAGAGCACATCAGAGTCCACTGCCATCTCCACCAACATGGGCACCAGCATCTACATCCAGAGGGAAAGGGAAAACTGTGGCATTTTCTCGCAAGAGGGGCAGAGGAAATCAATAGGATTAGACTTTTATTTTATTGTATATGACATTATGACATGATGAGATACATTATCATATTTTATGTTGTAGATGGTTTAGATATTAAAAAAATTGAAACAACACAGAAAAAAATGAATATTTTTGTACCAAACGATTATTTCCCGATTTTTTCGATTTTTTCCGATTTTTTCATCGCGCTGATATTATCTCGAAAACGATTAATGCAACATTGAGATTTAGCAATTATAAATATCTTATTACACTGATATAACATTTTACATGATTTCTTTCAACATGTTTTTTTAATGAAGCATAAACTATGGTGGAGGGATCTTCATGGATAAATATGGTGGAGGGATCTTCATGCACCAATAGAGAACGACAACCAAAAACACAGAGAAACTTCTTACCATAAATCATGGATTAGTAATACATGTCACTAATAGTTTGACAAGACACATTCATAATAATTATTTTCAGGAGCATTTCTTCTTTAAGTACAAATCTGTAGCATGGCCTTTCTAAATACATGATTATCATGAATTGGCAATGAATATGTAGCATGGTCTTTCTAACAGGTTGGCTTGTCAGATTGTCCTATCCCATTCATATAAAAAATATACAAAGATGATTGGATTGATATTCATATTTATGTTTTTATTTAAAAAAAATAGTTTAAAAACTTAAAATAAAGAATCATAATATGGATCCGAAGAGATTAATACACAAGCAAATGCTAGTTGTTACTCATAAGTTACGCAAATTGATTGTTACGCAAATTGGTTATGTTTTTAAGCAAAGCTTGTATACATTTTTGTGTATAATATCAGTCAAATTTGTATAGTTGTTACAATGTTTTTTTTAATATTTATTAAATTTTTAAAAATAAAATGATCTTAAGTTAATCTATAACTTATGAATTATAGAATAATTGGTTTATGTGGGGTTTAGTCTCCATTAAGTTATATGGTCAAATTTCATGGGGAGGATTTGAGAATAGGAGCCACTTTTGGGGGAATTAAACTATCGTAAAGGGCGTTCATTTCAAGTTGGGTGGAGCTTCACACAATCTTGGTGATAACATCCCACTAGTGACCCCAACCTAGTTAAGAAAAATAAAAATCAATTTATATTTATGGATATTAATCAATGCTAATTATCTTCATCTTAATTAATAAAACATATAATAATTAAGAATATATGTCTAATCTAAATATCACAATTTCAATTCTATAAAAGATATATTATGCACACCTCCACAAACTTTAACTTTAATTTTCTTATATATTATAATTACTTTTTATAGACATTAAAGTTATATATATATATATATAGAGAGAGAGAGAGATAATTTTTTAAATGCATAACAACCTCAAATAATATTTGGTGGTCTATTTTGGTTTCTTTCATTATTATCTAGAAAAAATCATGCTACATGAAATAATTTGTTGGTGGTCTATATTGTTTTCTTTACTATCATCCAAAAAATACCATGCTATTAAGATCACTAAACCTAGAGAAGTAGTGCATTCTAAAGACACATTTGCTAGGATGTTATTGGTCATCAGGACCCATTAACATGGAGTCCTTTTGCTTTTAAATATGCCACATTAGAGATGAATACCCATTAACATGGATTCCTTTTGCTTTTAAATATGCTACATTAGAGATGAATACCATGGGAAAAATTGTGGGTTCTCTTAAACCTCAAGCCCCAAAACTTGACTGAGCCAAGTTTACCTAAACCACCCTAACACATGCCACATGAAATAATTTGTTAGTGATTCATCTTGTTTTGTTATTTTTAAGAAAAAGTAACTCTTAATCAATCACAAACAATTTTAGGACTTAAAATCATAAACACTTTGTGGTCATTAGTGAAGCTACTTCCAATAAGGTAATATACCTTCTAGTGGCATCTAGCCTTAACCTCTTCTGAATAAAAAATACCTCTTTTTTTCCCTTTATTTTCTTGCATAGGTAGAAAACCCATTATAAATTAGTTTTCAATAAGTAGTGAAGACATCCATTAATTTCTATTATAGTGAGAAACCTCTCTTCTTGTTTTTTTGTGTTTTTCCTTTCATAGCTGGCAAGACTCATCCTAACTTAATTTACAAAATGAAAACAATGAAACCTTTTTCTTGTTTTTTTATTTTTTATTTTTTATTTTTTCTAAATAACAAAACTCATCCCAACTTAGTTAAAGAAAGAAATAGTGAAAACAAAAATCAATAACTAGCATATGCCAATACAAAATTATTCATAATTATTATTAAAAAAAGCCACACTACTTAAAAAAAGAAATCTACTAGTACTTAACAAAAAGGCATATTTTCACTTTTACTGGATAGGTTCCTAAAGACCAATAATTTCACTCATAGTCCTGGCATGTGGATTTAAATCTTCAAAATAAAATTAAAATATAGATCCATTTAAATAATATTTTAGAAAAAGCCAATATCCAGTAGTTATCTTCCATTTTAATAAAACTGGTGTATTTTTCCACACTTGCTCAATGCGAAGTAATATACTGTTAGCCAACGGTCACTACGTCCACAACCTAAACGCTCTTACTGTACATTTGTCAGAACGACTGAAAATTGACATGTAACAGCCTGCACAGTTGTACAAGTTGGGGTGGATCATTATGAACTGCAAAAGAGATATGCCAATATTTATTTATTGAATCCTTTTTTATTCTGTTGTCCTCGCGGCTCACATGCCAATATTGATTTATTGAATCCTTTTTTATTCTGTTGTTGGGCGGCACAGACCAACTAAGATTTGAGGGCGGTCTTTGTGTATATTGAACAGACTGAACTGCCACTCAAAATCAGTTGCCGACCATGATCGGGTACGAAGCGTTAAATGCTAAATCAGTCATATGAAATGCGTACAAATAAAAAACTTGGGAACGCGTTATCAACTTTAAAGTTTAAACTTCCCTAAAAAAAAAACTTGGGAACGCTTTATCATGAGCCCCATGATTTCATTTTGTGGATGATCAGAACTTAACGCTCATGTCAATGGGAAGTAAACCAAAATTTTTTGCGCTAATTTCGTGCATATTGCGAGTCTGTGCACGAAAAGAAAAGCAAATGTTTTGCTACTTTTGTGCGTGTTGCTTTGGCTTTATGCGTAAAAAATATTGAAATTAAAGAGGAGGTGAGGTCAATTCAACTTAGGTCAATGAGGGACAAATTTTATTAAAGGGGATATAAAGTGCCTGACAGACTTCTCGAAGAGAGGGCCCCTCTTCTATCAGCGATCTTTCACTGGCCTCCGGACCGAGGCAGAAAATCTTAGTTCACCTACGTCATGTTTGGTGAGCAGGATCTCTTTCATTGGCCTCCGGACCGAGGCAGAAAATCTTAGTTCACTGACGTCATGCTTGGTGAGCAGGATCTCCGTGTGGTTGTTGCGGATGATGTTGATCGATTCAAGATGCCTTGAGTTGATAATTCAATTTATTAAATTAATTTGGTATTTTTAATTTTTTCTACATCATTGTGTCTTGATCACACGCTAGGTTAGAGTACTTTGGGTAAGGCTAAGATCAAATTTAGTTCTTATTATTATAAGACTTAAACTTTATTAAACACTAAGTTGAGATTTCTTATTTCAAGAAAGTGAGAAAGTAAAGTTAAGTCAAAATAGTAAAAAATATCTTTCAATAAAATTTAAAACAAAATATATTATTATTATTTTTATTTTAATTAATAATTTTAATAAAATAAAGATATCACATCCATAAATTATTTTTACTTACTAGCTATTTTATGGTTTATGAATAAAATATTATTATTATTTAAAAAAATTGTGTAATCATAAATATTTTGAAATAAAGAATAACATTAACGAAGATATATATAAAACTTAAATGAAAAGTTATATATATTAGTAAAATAAATAATTTCAAAAGAAAATTATATATAAAATAATTATAATTTTCTTTAAATTATTTGTTTATATATATATATTATATATATATATATATAATTGGTGAAATTAATTGAAGTGATATTGGGTTACATTAAATTAGAGATATATAAAAAAATAAAGAAAAATCACATGAACGTTAATTAATAAACTAAGTATAAAATACATAAACGAAAAGTTGGGTAAACCATTTGTTTATGTCTTGCACAATATAAATAGGGGAGGTGTTGTCACTATCCCACCAATTAATGCAAATGGTGGATGTGATGTGGCAACACCTTTCCTCTTGATAGGAATGATACACATCCCATTAAACCTAATCACAATTATTTTTAACTCAATGCAGATGACAAAGGTTTTTCCCATACAGTGTCATTTAGTGCTTGAATTCTCTCTGCACACTAAGAGATTTGATTGATTTAATTATGTTTTTCCTTGCTAGTTGATTGCCACACTTGCTTCTTAGCTCATAATATATCGGTCATTCATGGACATAGAATAATCTCATAATGTTGAGAACCACCTCACTCGACATGAGTTACATTGATTTCCTTTGGCATGTGAGGCACGGGAGCTTCACTCAATGAACCTCTAACATATCACCTGTGTTCATGGCATACTAAACATTACCCTTAATTGGACTACATATTGGAAAATACTTGTAAAAATCACATTATTTGGCCCCCTACCAATACGAAACTAATACACCTTTCCAATCAAAACACTCGTACTTTCACTAGATATTGTCGGTATCCATTTTTTCATTAACATTTTTTATACCCCTTTATAATTTTTCATTAACTTTGAGCTCCACTTTTTATACCTACCAATAGAAAAACCCTTTACACACTATTATATGCTCAATATATTATGTCATTTTTTCCACAATATATATCCCCCAAAATGAACACACATAGTATGGTATTGTTCCCCTAGTGAAGCCTTCGTGACATGAGGTCATTTTGATGTTTATGGTCAACCATGGTAGAATTGTGCATGGATTCGCTCATATGGCTACATGTATTTCTATGATTCGAGTTCTCTTGGTTCGTTGTTTCTTGTTTCGTGACATTTCCTCACTCGTTCATATTAGTGAAGACTTTGGACTCCTAGGATGTTTCTTCTTTCAACATTTGGTTCTCTCATTGTTTTCATGCTCGCTTCCTCTTTTGGTTCCTAGCTCATTTTTCCCCTCCTTTGGGTCCATATCTAACTTGGCTATTTCTTCTCATCTTTTGTAGCCCCCTCCACATCTTCTCTTTGCCCCACCCTTCCTTGCCTCTCTCCATCACTCTAGTATTTTCCTCTCTGGCCCATGTTTTCTAACCTTTGTTGATTTTGAACTCTCCCCCTCCCATAGCCCTATATTTCTCTCTGGATGCTTTTCAAAATTCCTAGCCGACATGCTAGAATGAGGTAATGCACAACCTATTATATCGAGAGTTGGGTGTCTCCTAGGCCCAACATAGAGCACATTATTGCATTTCTTGCGTTTGTGCCCATAATCTATTCCACATTCAATAAGAAAACATTCAAGTTGAGCGAGAAATTGAAAAAAACGTCGATGTCAGAAGGATTCCAAAGTGTTTGTTGAGGTGGTGAATTGGATTCTAGATGCAAGACAGTCTATGTTGGAAAATCAAAGTAGTTATATTAGGGTTTGATTCTCCTTTCTTGATAAGTACTTGTGAATGTGTTGGCTTCTTTTACTTCATTATTATCTTATATTTCATTAAGCAATTGCCATATTATGTGTGTATGAAGATCACAAAACAAGAAACATAAGATATAGGCACATGCCAAGGAAAAGCCTAGTCAAGATAATTTTTCCTTTCAATATTATTCTTTGAGACTCTTTACCCTAGACCAAGAACAGACTTTCCCTCCACACCATGTCATCTTCCCAGATCTTTGACCACTTCCAGCAACTTCAACTAGGCAACAACTTCCAGCAACATGTAGCTTCCGACAACAACGAAATCTTAGGAGACTTCGATCTCCCAACCCAAACCATGAAACAGAGAGAGAGAGGCACCAAAATCTCGTTTTTCTTCCTCTATATATGTATAATTTCCTGTAGATTCATGAGCTCATGCAATTTACTAAAGCACGTCACACGAATCTACTTCTACTTTCGACCAGCGAAGCCAATAGATCAATGAAAACAATATGAACAAGAAGAAGACAAATCAATGACACATAACAAAATTAGTTTTCCTAGGGAAAGCCACTACTCAAAACCTCGCCTATCTGTATTGCATTAAATCAGAAATATGAGTGAAGATACAAAGCTTGTTCTCACAAGAACAATTCCGAACAAATATTCTCAACCTCTCTGCCTCAAAAGCCTGATATTAGCCAACACTTAGCAAATTTCCACTGCCTGCCAAGCCCCTATTTCCTTGCGTAATTCCTAGGATGAATAACCTGTATTTAAAGGGAATTCGTGCTTCCAAAACTACGTAATCCAAACATAGGTCCTTCTTTGATTCCATGCATGATATTTACAACTCAGCTATCATACAACTGATAATACATTGTCCCTGCACTCTAGTCTCAACTAGGTACTTCTATGAACTAACATGCATGAGTTTATCATGAGGGAAGCTTTCGTTAATTGGAGTAACACTTGTGGATGCACCAGTGCACCAATTGACTACTAGTTCTCTATTAGTTCCACAAACAGTTAGAACTAATTTAACTAACCATGACTTAGTGAACTAAGTTAATCTAATTACAACTCAAATAAACTCATCCTAGACCCCTAAAATTTAGGGATAACTACATGACTACATAAAGACTTCAAACTCGAAATTCCTAAGCTAATTAAGTTAATTAAACTTAATTAACTATTTACAAGTTGTTATGAGAATAGAATTCGATTTTAATTCATAGTTTAATCCAATGACAAATTAATCTAAAATTTCTTATTGCCATTCCTCAACACTCCCTCTCAATAAGAAATGGATTATCTGCTACCCCAATCATGTCTCTGTGAAACTTGAATTTACATCTTGACAATTCCTTTGTCAAAATGTTAGCATCTTCCTCCTCTGTGGGAATGTACTCTAACGACATGATCCAACTCAATACACAATCTATGAGATGATGATATCGAATATCAATGTGCTTGGACCTATCATGAAAAATTAGATTTTCAAAGAGTTTGATAAAAATATGATATCGCATTAAATCATTTTTGGATCCATTTGCTAACCAAATATACCAACCAGGATCTTCCTCATTTATATCGCCTCACATGCTGCATGAATTACAACTATGTACTCTACCTCTGCCAAACTGAGTGCAAACGATCTCTATTTCCTACTGTACCAAGAAACTACCACTGGCCCAATACTGAAAATCCCTCCTAATGTGATTTTCTAGTTGAATGGTCTCCCCGCCCAATCTACATTCGTGAAGCCTTGAAGCTTCACTCCTTCTTTCCGCTTATACCATAATCTGTACTGAGTATTGCCCCTGAGGTATCTCAATACATGCTTTGTCACCTTCCAATACAAATTGGTAGGCCTAACCATCGCTTGACTCAGCTGGTTAACTACATAGCATAAATCTGGTCATGCTTTTACCAAGTAAATGATTGAACCCACAAGCTACCTGTAAATAGTAGCTTCCACTACTTCTCCCGAAGTAGCATCCTCCTTCCTCTAGTTACCAGCTAGAGGAGTCTCCATAGGCTTGTATCTCTCCTTATGGAACCTCTTGAGTATCTCATCGGCATACTTTCCTTGAGACACAAACAGTTCCCTATTACCCTGCCATACTTCCATGCCCATAAATTAATGCATGAGCCCCAAGTTCTTCATTTCGAACTCTCTTGCAAGGTCCTCCTTGCGAGATTTGATCAAGTGATCATCACTTGTTAGTATGAGATCATCAACATAAAGCACAATAATCAAAAGTTTACCTTCCACCACTATGTGGTACAGGTTCGCATCCATTTTGCTCTTCGTGAAGCCCAACCCAATGAAGTAGTTGTCTATCCTGGTGTACCAAGAACGAGGTGCTTGCTTTAGCCCATACAACGCTCTCTTGAGCTAACACACATGCAACTCGTGGTCGAAGGTTTCAAAACCTTCAGGTTGCTCTATGTACACCTCTTTGTCAATTGTGCCATTAAGGAAGGTTGTCTTTATATCCATTTGATGTATCTTCCAACCCATCTGTGCTGATAGTGCCAATATATATCTGATTGATGAGTACCTTGCAACAAGAGCAAAGGTATCATCATAGTAAATCCCCTCTACCTGTGAAATTCCACGGGCCACAAATCTAGCCTTATGCTTCTACACACTACCATTTGCAAATTGCTTTACCTTGTAAAGACAACAGGATCTCACCATGGACTTATCCTCTGGCCTTAGGACCACATCCTAAACATTGTTACGAACTATGGAGTCATACTCCTCCACCATGGAAATGGATACAAAGTTCTTCTTTAGCCCAAGCACATACATAACATTCTTCAAGGAGAGTGGAGCCCCATGCTCCCTCTGAAAAATAACCGTGCGCAATCCAGTAGTACAATACCTCCCGTCGTCACCCATCTCGATATGCATCTGGAGATGTTTCTCCTCTAAGTCACTAAATAACTCCTTGTCGCCAGTCATGTGGAATGAAGATCCACTGTCGAAGTGCCATACACTTCCCATCATTGATGACACCATGCATGCAATGAGGGAAAATTCCAATTTGAATTGAGAGGCTAATTCCTCACCCGCCGCTCATCCTGAGGACCTCTTCTTGGACTTCGAGTGGACAATTTGTAGCAAAATGGCCCAGCTCATGACAATGAAATCATTTCAGTTTCTTCATGTATTTCTTCTTACCTCCATGGAAAGAATATGAGTTGGAATGGGAATCTTTCCCTTTCCCCTTATTGGCCTTAATCAATAAGGCATAGTTCTCTTCATCATCAGTATTTAATGAAGAGCCATCCCTGGTGTTACTCCTGATCCCCTCCTGCATCAAATTTGACCGTAGTTGTTCCCAATATAGCAGCTTCTCTCGACCATTGACAGAGCCCTATTAACTATGCCAACTCTTTGGGATTCCCAGAAGAGCAAGAGTCACAATATCATCCTCGACAACCATGATTCCAACACTTCCAAGTTCATCACAACATTGAGTGAACTTGGTCAAGTATTTTGGAATATTCTTGCCTTTCTCCATTTTGATTTTTCGAATTTTTTCCTTTAGTGCCAATTTCATTTGGTCACTATTGTTCTAATACAAGTCCGTCAATGCTTGCCACATAGAATATGGAGTTTCCTTTCCATGGAGACTCAAGACATTGTGGTATCCAACTCCCTCAAGGATTATTTGCCTCGCCTTCGCCACACACTTCATCCATTCAACCAGATTTTGTGCATTCGATGCTACTGGCTTAGGAATGTCTTGATGAATGAATTCCTTCAAGCCATTATCCTCCAACAAAGCCTCCATTATGTCCCTCCATGCTATAAAATTCGAGTTTCTTTCCAAGGCATACTCAGGCCACAAACTGTAGAATGCCATCTTCCGATCCTGAAGTATGTATTACAAATTCGAATATTACCTATAACCGAAAACTCAGAACTTCAAAATCTCCTCTAGTGTATTGAATTCAACTCTGATACCATGTAGAATTTCCTATAAATTCACAAGCTCATGAAATTTACTAATGCATAGGACAAGAATCTACTTCTACTTTCGACCAGTGGAAGCCAAAAGATCGATGAAAAAAATATGAACAAGAAGAAGAAAAATCAATGTCACATAACACAATAAGTTTTTTGAGGGAAAGCCACTGCTGAAAACCCCACCTATCTGTATTGCATTAAAACAGAAATATGAGTGAAGATACAAATCTTGTTCTCACAAAAATAATTCCGCACAAGTATGTTCAACTCTCTACCTCACAAGCCCACTATTAGCCAACACTTAGCCAATTTCCATTGCTTTCCAAGCCCCTATTTCCTTACGCAATTCCTAGGATGAATAACGTGTATTTAAAGAGAATTCATGCTTACAAAACTACGCAATCCAAACACAGGTCTTCTCTGATTGCATGCATGATATTTACAACTCAGTAATCATACAAGTGATAGTACACTGTCCCTACACTCTAGTCTCAAATGGGTCTTTGTCTAAACTGATATGCATGAGTTTCTCATGAGGGAATCTTCAGTTAACTGGTGTAACACTTGTGGATGCACTAGTGCACCAACTGACTGTTAGTCCTCTATTAGCTCCACAAATAGTTAGAACTAATTTAACTAACCATAACTCAATAAACTGAGTTAATCTAATTACAACTCAAATAAACTCATCCTAGACCCCTAAAATTTAGGGAGAACATATACATGACTACAGAAAGGCTTCCAACTCTAAATTTCTAAGATAATTACGTTAATTAAACTTAATTAACTATTTACAAGTTGCTATGAGAATAGAATTTGATTTTAATTAACCGTTTAATTCAAGGACAAATTAATTTGGGAATTTCTTGTTGTCATTTCTCAACACTATAGACTTCCCCAAAATGGCACCCTTTTCGACCTCTCGACTATAGACTTCACACTTCTCGAGCTCTTCTTGAGATATTGATCTTGATTGAGATTATGTGCTCCAAATGACTTCGACCTCCTTGTATATATAGGATCTTGTGGGTCGAATGAGGGTCCTTAGGCCAACTTGATCTCTCCTAGGCCGACATGATGTGGAGTGTACATAATTCATATTTGACTTGATACAAAACCTTTTACATGATTCAAAATCCCAAGAAGGGTCTCTTTGAATGTACAATGACTCTATAAACTCAATATTAATCCTAGGAGTCCACAATGGGGACTTTCACTAATACAATGATGACCCAAGCATGAAACCCATGCTTTAATAAGTCATTTTTACAATAATAAAAAATATTTTCTTTATTCTTTTGATAAGTACATTACATAATGACTCAAGTACAATATTGAAGACCAAACATAATTGCATTTTCTAACACTCCCTCTTAACTAGGGAGGTATGCTTATTGTACACATACAATGGAAGATCTTGAACTATATGAAAGCATGAAGAAATTTTAGGCACCGCAATGCCATGGACTAGATTTCTGACCAGGGCAATCTATCCAATTATTCAATGAACAATTTAGGCACCGCAATGCCATGGACTAGATTTCTAACCAGGGAAATCTATCCAAGTGGACTCAAGCTTTCATCCCCTCTAGGTACCTATCAGACTTACTTGCTAACCACAAACCCAAACATATAGGTGTGTATCCAAAACAAATCTCAATAACCAACACCACCTTTTCAACTTTGGGATTCAGACATCAACACAAAGTGTCAGCCATATGTCTCCCTAGGAAATGCTTCACTTACAAAGCCTCAAGAAACCCCTTCCATTTCCTTATCATCAATACAATCACCAATATCTACCAAACCCAATAAGTTCCGTAGATATTCAAACTTATTATTAGGAAGAGCTTTTGTCAATATGTCTGCTACTTGTTCACCTGTCGGGACATACTCTAACTTCATGATCCTAACCTACACCAAGTTACTAATAAAGTGGAACTTATTATTGATATGTTTCGTCCTCAAATGAAACACAAGATCTCAAGACATCTTGATACAAGTTTGACTGTTACAATTAATCACAGTATGACCCAAAGATTTCTCAAACAAATCTGTCAAAAGCTTCCTTAACTAAAAAACCTATTTTCGTACTTCACATGTAGCCACATATTCTGCCTCAACACTACTTAATGAAATGATATCTTGCTTCCTACTCATCCATGAGATCATAGGAGCTCTTAGACTAAAGCATCCTCCAATACTGCTCCTTCCATCGGTCTCATTGCCACCCTAATCAGAGTCCTTGAAGCTAATTAGCTTGACTTACTTACTATCATACTTTAGGTAGTGATGTATAGGGCCACAAAGATACGTCAATATATGTTTGGAAGCTATCTAGTGATCATGACAAGGTTCCAACTGAAACTGACTAAGAATTTTTACTACAAAACATAAATTTGGCCTAGTATTCATGAGATACATCAGGGAACCCACCAACTAACAATATTAGGTAGGATCCATGAGACTAGAGCTAGAGCTCCTCAACTTGTTGAGGTTGGTGATCATACGAGTAATCATCGGCTTGGAATCCATCATCCCAAATTTTTGCAATAAATTAATGATGTACTTTCCTTGCCCCAAATATATCTCCCTATGTCTCTACCATACTTCTAGACCTAAATAATAGTGCATCAATCCTAGTGTTGAGTCCCAAACTTGCATTTTTCCTACACCTTTTTCTAGCTTCTTCCCATTCATCTGAACCTCCTAAGTCATCAGTATCATTGCATTTTTAAAAAAGGGAATTTAAAGTGGTTTCTTGACTATGTGTTTGTGTTGCTATTTGAACTAGATTTTTGTTTATAAGCTGCGGAATCTTGTCACTTTCCGCAGCTAGCCCAAGTTTCCGCAGCTGTTTTGTCAAAGTCTATATTGCAGGTGTCTTCAGGCAAATCGAGCCACATGGGCAAGTTGTAACCGACGTGGACATGGACCGAGTCCTATTGGCTCAGTCGAATTCATCAGAAGAGGCCATAGTCAACGGTGGGAAAAGCGGTGG
Source organism: Pinus taeda (assembly GCA_000404065.3). NCBI lineage: Eukaryota > Viridiplantae > Streptophyta > Pinopsida > Pinales > Pinaceae > Pinus > Pinus taeda. Next base: position 3,070 of record APFE031491787.1, on the reverse strand, counting down.
TCAACTCAAGAGTCCTACGGTGATAAAACTCTATTTTTCACCACGTGAAGATTTGCGTGGTTTTTCCTAGATCTCGGGGGACAATTTAACACCTACGGATTGCTCCATGAACCGAATCCAACAACCACCTTCCAAAGATTGAATCCTGACGGCAGCCATAGTGCTAAATCTCGAGACGTGGTTGTTTACGTGTCTTGTATCAACACAGAATGTAGGAAAAAAGTTATGTCATCCGCTGTTATAAATAATACATTCATATACGCGTATTAGTTAGATTTTTGATAATGTAATTCTGACTGTAAAGGAACCCACTGTGCCGTAACTTTATCACTGTGTTATGACTGCATTTTAATGCATGAGAAGACTCTGTTTCTGAGCTCAATTTGTGGTTGATCGTTGATTGTCCGAGGATTGTGCAGAGGGCCCCTGCACAGGCCGAGGTCTTGTTTATTACTATAGAGTTTCATGTTTTATTTCTTTATGTTCTTATGCCATAATCATTCACTTGTATATATATCACATCTCTTATGGTATTAAGTTTGATAGTTGTCCATAGCTTTTCACATTTTCTACATTGTTAACTGATCAGTGCTTTTGTTTCGGATTACAATAGGCAGCCCGGGCATTTGCACATAGTTATCTAATGACTAATGACATGGAATCATTCTTGTCCTTCTGCTGATTTTCATTTCCTTTAGTTTTTAGTTCCAACATTGTGTTATTTATTTCTATTTTGCTCATTTACTCTTCTGCAAGATAGATATTAAATTACTCATGTCATTTTCAGTTACCTCCTAAAGCCAGAGCGAGTCGAATGGTGAGGGATTGAAGTATGAATGCGTAGTTTGATATTAGTTTAATTTTCTGCAAGTTAGTTATTAAATTGCTCATGTCATTCTTAGTTACCTCCTAAAGCCAGAGCGAGTCGAATGGTGAGGGATTGAAGTATGAGTGTGTAGTTTGATATTAGTTTTATTTTCTGCAAATTAGATATCAGATTGCTCAAGTTGTTTATGATTACCTCCTAAATCCAGAGCGAGTCGAATGGTGAGGGGTCAGAATATGAGTTGATGTAATGTGGTTTTAGTTCACTTTCCTTGCAATTCTTGGATTTCTTTGAGTTCAGTTTTTTTTATATTTTAATGGCAACAAGGATAATGGGTTTCATGGTCACTAGCTCACTATTGTTTAATTAGAATAGTGGCACATTTTCACTCTCTTTCAAGAATTAGTTTCATCATTGCATGTTTTAAAACCCTTTTTAAAAAAAATTTAAAGTTTTGAAAATCATTTTAAAATACATCATTGCCTTGAACATTTATATCATACTTGTCTTTTAGAATTTCCATCTCACATTAGGGAATTAACAAAAATAGACCCAAAACAAAACAAAAACTCAAAAACGACAAAAAAATAAGAAATAAGTTATCTTGCACATATAGTGCGCCACACTTCAATAGTTTACGACGCCCAGATTGACAATTAATACAACAATTTAGGACACTCTAAATTGACCAAACATTTTGGCGCCATTGTTGGGGAAGTGTAACTAGGTAGCCAATTTCCTTAAAAAAAAAAAAAAAAAAACAATAAAAAGAAGGGAAAATTTGATAACTTCTTGAAGTATGCTCTCCTCTTGCACTTAGTGTGATTTGGAGGATCAGAAAAGAGAGTTATTGGTTCAATAATTTCTTAAGTATGCTCTCTTCTTGCACCCAGTGTGACCTGGAAGATCATAAAAAGAATTATTAGCCCAACTTAAAATAAAAAGATGCATGCATAGAGCAAGAGATTCTAGGGGAAGGTTTATAGCTAGAGCCAAGAGTTCGATTTTCACAACTCCATCTTCTTCAAGGCATAGACAAGATTCACCACCATCTACCCCTATCCTTAAGATTCCTGGAATTCAAGGAGCAGCTGAATTAGAGGATTCTCCTACACCATCTACCAAATCTCATTTAGAGGAAGACCCTTCTTTACTTCTACAGGAGAGCATATTGTAATTCAAGAAGTAGAATCACCTGAAGAAGAAAAGGAAGAAACTCCCTCTCATCCTCCCTTAATAGAAGGACGAGAGGACTCTGGAGACTCTGAAGAAATTATCATGACAAAGGAAGTAGTAGATGGATTTGGAGGTAGAGATAGAGGTAGAGGTAGAGGTAGAGGAGGAGGAAACAATGGAAGAGGAAATGGAGGAGGAAGAGGTAACAACGGAGGAAATAGGGATGGGGGTAACTCATTTGGATTCCCTATAGCTGATGAGGAAACCCATACAACAATGAAAAACATTTCACCATCTGTCCTCCCAAAATTTCATGGGTTGAGAAGTGAGGATCCTGAAACATTTCTATTTGAGTTTGAAGTCTTGTGTTGAACCTATGATTATATGGAAGACTCTCAAAAAATCAAACTGTTTCCCTCAAAATTAAAAGGAGCTTCTTTTAAATGGTTCATGGGACTAGCCACTCAGTCTATTAATAATTGGAATGATATGAAACCAAAATTCTTGGATAGATACCTGGACTATTGCATGCCCACTAATCATAAGGATGAGGTATTCAAGATGATGCAAAAAGAAGATGAAAACTTGGAGGACCTGCTTGAAAGATTTCAATACAACTTAAAGAGAGAAAAAATGAGTAATCTAGATGAGGAAACCTTGAAAGCCCTTCTATTGAAAGCCATTAGAGATGAATGGATAGACATTTTAAACATGATGGGAAAGGGAGATATCTCTCAACTTCCACTTCATGACAGAGCAGAACTATGTGTCCATCTCTCAAGAGGAAAATCTAAAACTGCAAAAGGGCCTAGAGATCCTTCTCTGATTAGAGCAAAAAAATCTACAACCAGTTCAGTAAGTAGGGCAGAGATTGGCAACATGCTTGATGAGTTCAAAACTGATATTTTAGGGAGCCTTAGTGAGCAACTAGACACCCTTAAAATCCAAAATAAGAAGAAAGCAGAAGCTTTGGCCATCTTTTGTCCAAAATGTAGGAAGAAACATGCTCTAAGGGAATGTCCCTTGGATGCAAAAGTTGTAGAAACATGTATGATTTGCTCGGAAAGC
>APFE031491778.1:0-10085 GCA_000404065.3 Pinus taeda | reverse complement strand
ATCTTCGTGTGCCCGACTCCACTTCTCTCTGTGTTAAGAATATAGAGTTCAGCCCAGAAAGAACCTTGAAAATCAATCTATCCCTATCCTTTCCCAGGAAAAGGAACTATGTAGCTTGCTGAGAAAACACCTAGATGCCTTCGCCTGGAGTTATAACGAGATGAAGGGAGTGCACCCTTTAGTATGGACTCATCATATATACATCAAGGAGGATTGCAATCCAGTCAGGTAGCCTCAAAGGAGGTTGAATCCAGCACTTAAAGATATTTTTAAGGAAGAACTGTAGAGATTTCTTGATGCAGGATTCATCTATCACATCTCTAATAGTGAATGGGTCTCTCCTTTGGTGATAGTTCCAAAGAAAAATGGTAAGCGGAGAATCTGTGTCTACTATTGAGAATTGAACAAAGCCACAAAAAGGACCATTTTCCTTTACCTTTCGCACATCAAGTGTTAGACGGTATGGTAGGGAAAAATTATTTCTCTTTCCTGGATGGATTTAGCAGGTGCAACCAGATTCAAATCAGCCCAGAAGACCAAGATAAGATCAATTGCACTTGTCCTTGGGGTACCTTTGAAGACCGGGTCCTTCCTTTTGATTTGTGTAACGCTACACCCACTTTCCAAAGAGAGGTATTGAGTGTATTCTTTGAATTATTTCATCATGCAATAGAGATAAACATCGATGATTTTAATCCTTATGGATTTGACCTTCAGGAAACTTTATCTAACCTATGAAAAGTTCTAGACAAGTGTATTGAGATGAAGCTATCGCTTAGTGTGGAAAAATGTGAATTCTTGATGACTAAAGGGACAGTGTTAGGTCATGCAATATCTCAACAAGGACTACAGGTGGACACCAACAAAATTTTCATCATCCAAAGGTCCCACCTCCTCAAAAGGTGAGAGATGTCAGAAGTTTCCTAGGCTTAGCTGGGTATTACAGGAGATTCATTAAAGATTTCACCAAGCTAGCCTCTCCTTTGTTTGGCCTCTCAGGCAAAGATGTTGACTTCATATGGTTGGAAAACTATTAAGAAGCCCTAGATACCTTGAAGAGCAAGCTCATGATTGCCCCAATTCTGAGAAGCCCAAACTGGGCCCTACCTTTCTACATTCATACATATGCCTCAAACAAATCAATAAGAGCATCCTTAGGACAAATTGATGAAAAGTTATCTTATGCCATATACTTTAGAAGAAAAAACTTGTCAAAGGCAGAGTTAAACTATATAGTGATCAAGAAGGAAATCCTAGCTGTTGTGCATTCCCTAAACAAATTTAGACATTATACCGCAGGCTATAAAACCTTTGTGCACACTAATCATGCTACAATTAGATATTTAATGAAAAAACTAGATGTAAATTCTTACATTATTAGATGGTTTCTTTTACTGCAGTAGTCTTTTATGGATGGCCATTTCCCAATTTGTTAGAATATTTTGTATCGTGGTCATTGCCCAGATTGTCTATTGACTTAATACAAGTAACGTTTGTGATGATTTTTCAAATAAAAAATATAATATCCAAGAATTACACTTCCGATTAATTGAATGTGTATTAAACTATATATGTTAAAATTAGGATATAGTTTAACAAAATTTCATTTATTTTTGCAAATGACCATGGATTTTATTTATAAGTATCCTTATTCAATGCATATTTGAGAATCAAGTTATTTTATAAGTATTTATAATTTGTTACAAATGGGTGTTTCATGATGATAGGATTTTAAATGTTTGTGTTTTTATTTTATGTAATGTATTTACTTGTTTGTCTTTGCTCTTGTTTGTGTTTCTGTGTCTATGAATTCCAAAACATGCAAAAAACTTCTATTATAATATACCATATGGAAGGTAATACAAATAACTTCTATGATTATTTCAAGAATGCATAGTATCCAATACAAGAGATACACTTCAAATGAATTGAATGCTTTCATTAACCTATCCATGTTCAATTTAATATAATTTCACATATTTCGATAACTGACCATGACACCATTGATGACAAAGTTTTCTTTCTTTTTTTTTTGGTCACCACCACTATACTATTCAATGTGTGTTTGAGAATCATATTCTTTTATAATTATTTATAATTAATATATTTTTTCCTCCGAAAAATCTTTAATTTTATTAATGAAAATAAAATAATGTTGTAGATGATGACAAAGCATTCCAATCCAATCAAAACTAGTGGATCACACGAGACCAAAAATTACAACTCCGAAATGGTGTAAAAACATGTCACCCTTTCTCAATTTCTTTCTTTTTTAACCTTAAACCATCCCCTTTAAGGAATGTCGTTAAATCTTAGTTGGGCCCCTTCATTCATTCTTGGATCTCTTACGTATTTCATTTTTGAAGTTGAAATCCTTTAATGATACTTATTTAACATTTTATACTAAGTTAATGAACATTTTTCTGTGCCTATATTTTTGAACTCGAAAAATGTGGTATAATGAGTTTGTTGATAAAAAAAAAAATTTTATCATATAAGATATTAACTTTCATTACATATTTTGTCTTTTAGTCAATCTCATCGTGCATTTTTTGTAATTTCAAAAAATTTTGTATTGATAAACAATTATTAGAGTTTTGATTGAAGAAGAAAACACAATAGTTATTATAATAGTTACACACTAAGGAGTTGAAAAAAGTTATAGATGGTGATGAACCACCAAATCCTAACAATGTTGGTTTATTTGAACCGAAGTAATTTGATAATTATTTTTCTATTAGAGAAATAGTGCATAAGAAGGAAAAGTAACATGATGTAAAGATTAAATGATGGATTCACCAATAATTTACAAGGTTTTATAATTAAGCAAATGATTCACAAATATTTTATAGCATTTTACAATTCATTAAACAACGCGCCATTATTTTACGGTATTTTAGTTTTTAGTAAAATATTCCAAAAAAATGATATATACTAGTTGTAGTGTAGTAGAAAGTGACCATTAGTTACTAGGAGAAAGGAAAACAAGAAATCGCATGAAGATAAAGAACATAGGAATAGAAGAAGAGAAACGATGTAGGAGAGAACCAACAGATTGTTACTTTATATTATATTGTCTTGAGAAGACAATCACAAAAATACAATGAAGCATACATTCCATATAGATATTTATATCATATATATATATATGATATATATATATATACTATATTAATATATATATATATTATGTTGAGATAATCACAATAATTTAGTCAAAACCAATTTAGTTTATCTAACTTAGAATCTTGAATCGACTAGAGAGTTGATCGACTTTATAATATCAATTATAGAATTGTTTGGGATGGTCAACTAAGTCGAGTAGCCCCTACAACATCTTCCCTACTCTTAATTCATTATTTATGACAAAGACAAGAAGATTTGGAGTCTTACAAAATTTGTACAAAATTTGATACACCATAAAATAAAAAATATAAATCCTTATAATGAAATAAAAGTTTGTCCAGAAGGGTGGTTGGCTAATTAGAAGATCTAGTTTCATGGTCAAATAGAACTTCTTGAATTACATTTGCAAGATTTGAAATGTTAATTCCTCTTCTTTTCCCTTCCCTGGGTGACTAATTGGAACATTCAATTTCAAATTCCTGAGTGTGATATTGTTGTTCAGAAGAGAGACCAAATCCTAAAAGCTTGGCTCAAAAAAATTGAATTTATTTCGTTGTGAAGATGACTGAGATGATTGTGCTATTGCAGGTGTTGGTGTTGAAGTCACAGGGAATGTTGTTTGATAAGTATTTGGTGTAAGCACTTGAATGTCTTGATCAAATATATATCATTTCCATGCAAATATACTTTCATGGGCATAAAATGATTTAAAATATCTCAAATATTGTACCTTGTCAGCTAGTGATATGTACCGTGACAATTCTTGATCAACTAGTATTTGTTGTTCTAATAGTTTCATTTTATTAACAATTCCATGAAAATAATCAATATAGTTGAACTTTATTAATGATTCCATGAAAATGATAAATAACATTGGCGTATTCTACTTTTACTCTCGTCCCTTCTCTAAACCACTATCTTTTCTCGTCTTTTATTTGGGATTAATATTTTTCTCCTATAAAACCTAATTATCATGGGTAGACTTTTCTCAAGGTTGAGTTACTTGTCGGGAGTGCGATTCTAAAAATATAAATTATTGAGTTTATATCTGATCACATGTGGGCGATAAATATATTTGGAAAATAATAAAAACATTGGGCTCTGTGATATAATGTTTTTTCTAACTCTTCTTTTTCTTGGTTAAATTCTTGGTGAACCTTATGAATTATAGTGGATATTTTTTAATTCCCTTGAACTATCATTTTATCTTGAAATTTATTTACATGAGGAGTTAGTTGCTCACTCTGATTGACCAATTGTTGTAGAAACTATTGGATTTCAATTATGCTTGGAATATTTATATTAATTTTTTTTATTTCCTAGTTCTAACATTCTAACCAAATATCCCTTTATTGTCATTGCCTCTCCTAAATATTTCTACTATACAACATCCTTATTTTAATTTTTTTCTTCTATCCTCTCACAAAATTTTCTACGGCTTGAAATATTTATTTATCTCAAGCATGCCTTAGGTGAGTTTCTTACTAGATGTTTCTTTTAGCCTTTCTTTGTTTATGGAGCTGAAGTGTTTGGTGTATTTGACTCTACTAGAGGAACTTGTTTGTCAGTTATAGGGGAGGTTGAGGTAACATCTATTTGTAGATTAACTTTCTCTAGAATTTCCTTTAATATATATTCTGACATAGTATTATTGTATGGGACTTCCTGAGTACCAGCCTGTTTAGGTGACATTTTATCTTGATAATCCTTTTATTCTACAATTGTTGCGGTATTTTCACGAGGTGAATTAGAATTCAGTTTGAACTCTAGTACTTATTGTTTTCTTCTTGCATTCACTCAAACATCCTCCATTATATGTGTGTGTCCAACTTCCATTTTATATGCTAACTTTGGTTGAAATGGATAGTTGATGTTCCTGCATTTTTTTTTATCTAGCATCATTATATATCTTTTTATTTCAATGAATACATCTTTGACATGTCGAAGTTACTACAAGGTGTCTCATCCAATAGATGATGCCAAAAATTATTGCAATTCTATGCTTCTTTAGTATTTTTCCCTTTTCTTGGGTATGCTCCAACACTTCTCACGAAATTGAGTCTAACTTCTATAGGTGTTGTGGTCCTTGTACTTAAATACCCATTATAATATTTTGTCAATAAGTATTATATGTTGATGCCTGAATGGGTTCACTGTGAGTCTTAACTTGTAATCTCCTTAGGATATTCTATGGTAGGTAATTATATGTAAAATTTAAATGGTCTTGTGCATAATTTTTCTTTCATTTCTTCTTATTTTTCAGTGTTTGAAAAGGGTAAAATTATATCCCCTCACCCTTCTCAAGCTTGTGGTAGAACTGGGAATATTTCGTTAGCCTCCTCATCTTCCACCACCTCCTCCAACTCAACCTCTACCACTAGCTCCTCAACCACCACATCCTCCTCCTCCTCTTCCTCCACCACCATCTCCTCCTCCTCCTCCACCACCTCATCTTGCCCCACCTCCACATCTACCTCCTCCACCACCTCCGCCTCTACCACGTCCACCACCTCTGCCTCTACCACCTACACCACCTCTGCTACCTCCTCCTCTTCTTCCACCTCCTCTTCCACCTCCTCTACCTATGCCTTTTACAACACCTCTAGATCCACCTCCTCCTCCTCCTCCTCCTCCTCCTCCACCTCCTCATCCACCACCACCTCCACCACCTCCTCCTCCTTTTCCTCCACCTTCACTCCACCTCTCCCTCCTCCTTTTCCTCCTCCTTTGCCTCCTTATTCACCACAACCTACAACTCTGCTTCCTCCACTCCCTCCTCCTCCTCCTCCTCCTTCTCCTTCTCCTCCTCCATCTCAACCTCCTCGACCACCTCCTCCTCCTCCTCTCTGTTCTTCTCCTCCTCCTCCACCTAAACCTCCACGTAAACCTTCACCTCCCCCTCCACCTCAACCTCCACCTATACTCTTCCTCCACCTCCACTCTTCCTCCGCCACCACTTCCACCTCTGCCTCCTCCTCATCCTCCTCCTCCACACCCTTCTCAACCATCTCCTCCTCCTCCACATCCACCTATACCTCGACCACCTCCTATGCCATATCCACCTATACCTCCACCACCTCCTACTTCGCCACCACCTCCAACTCCACCCCCACATCCACCTCCACCTCCACCCCCATATCCACCTCCACCTCCTCCTCCTCCTCCTTCTCCATCTCCACCACCACCTCCTCCACCTCCACTTCCTCCTCCTCCTCCTCCTCCATCTCTACGTCTACCTCCTCCTCCACCACCACGCCCTCCTCCTCCTCCTTCTCCTCCTCCTCCTTTGCCTCAACCTTTGCCTTCTCCTGCTCCTCATCCTCCACCTCCACCTCCTCCTGCACCAACACCACCTCCACCTCCACCTCCTCCTGCACCAACACCACTTCCACCTTCTCATCCACCACCTCAACCTCCAACAACACCACCTCCTCCTCTTCCTTCTCCTCCTCCTCCTCTTCATCCACCTCCTCCTCCTCTTCATCCACTGCCACCACCTCCTCCACCTCCTCCTACTCCACTTCCACCACCACCTCCACCTCCTCATTAACTGATTTCACCCCCTCCTCCTCCTCCTCCACCTCCACCACCACCATCACCAGCACATGCTCCTCCTCTTCATCTTCCACAACCACCACTACCACCACCTTCGCCTTTTCCTCCTCTTCCTTCTCCTCCTCCTCGTCCACCTCCTTTGCCTCCACTGCCTCCTCTGCCATTTTCGCTAACCCCCTCCCTGCTTCCCCATCCTCTCCACCTCCTCCACCACATCCTCCTCCTCTTGCCCTGCCCCCTCCCTCGCCGCCGCTTGTGCCTTCAACTACTCCTCCTCACCGTTTTCGCGTCCTCCTCGTGCTCCTCCTCCTCTGCTTCCATCTCGTCCTTCTCCTCCCCTAGCACCTTAACACCTGTCTTTGCCTCTGGCTCCTCCACCTCCTCCTCCGCCTCTGCCTTCACCTCCACCTCATCCTCCTCCTTTGCCTCCTCCTCCTCCTCTCCTCTGCCTCCACCACCTTCACCTCTGCCTCCTCCTCCTCCTCTCCTATCTGCCTCCTCCTCCTCTTTGTCCAAGCTTAAATAAAATAAAATTGCATATCATTTCATTGTTTTTATTTATAATACTTATTGAGAAAATTCAGATATCAATATATACATGATAATATAACAAATAATATGTATAAAAAATTACACTATGAATAAGTAATTATGAGCACAACAATTTAATTAGTAAAACTTGATTTAGTTTGATAGTTTAAGTCAAATACTATTTTCTGAATTTCACTAACAAATTTATGATAAAGGTGATTAAAATTATGTGTGGCCACCTATGATTTTCAATATCAAAGTTGTAAGGGTGGTGAACAACAAAAGTGAACATCGAGTAATGGAAGTGTAGTGTAATTTAAGAGGGACAACATTTTCCTATTTTATTTGGAAAAAAAGAAAAAATAGCTTTAACTATTTTCCACATATTCATATTTCTACATGTCTGTATTTAAAAGTATTAAAAATAGATTTTACATTTAAAAATAAAATTTAAAATATTGAATTTACTTTTGAATTCGAAATTTCAAAAATATATAATATGAGTACGAAATTCCAATTCCAATAAAAAGAAGTTGAATCTATTCTGAATCTATTTTCATATTAGAATATAGATAAAAAAATCAGACATCAAATTTTATCACCCACCCATGGAACATTTCCAATGCATCATTTAACCACCAAGAAAGAGGTGAATGTTTGCGAGAATTTATATGTTTTTTGCATCATAATTTCGGGGCTACGTGTATCAATGATTGGTATCTTAACCATAAGACCAAAGTTCAGTGAAGAGGATTGGGCCGATATAGTAATTGAGGAGGAATCTTGATGTAGAAGTGTTGAGACTTTTCAATGTGTGAATAAATGTATAATGAAACACTAAAGGTATAAATATGTGAAAAGTATCAATAATTCCTTCTCATAGTTGTAGAAAACTAATTATAAACTAGTATTTAACATTTTAAATGTGCAAACAAAATTATCCAAAAACTATATCCATAGTTGTGGAAAATTTTTATAAATTACATATCTATATATATAGCTATAGAAAAAATTTATAAACAACATATCCATAAACGATCTCCATAGCTCTACAAAATATTTGTAAACAGCACATTACATTGTGCAAAGAAAATTGTCAATAAACGCTATCCATAGTTGTCAAATGTTTTTAAAAGCCATACTTTAACGCAAGGCTCGAAGAAGAGGCGTGGCTTCAAATATGAAAACAAAATAAAGGACATCCATAGTTGCAGGAAAAAATTATAAACAAAAATCGAAGAAGAAGAGGCATAGAATGTTAAGCTAATTTGAATTGACAGAAATGGCTACTTACCTCAAGCTTGATTGGAGGTAGAGTTATGAAATGACAAGGGCGTTGAGCGTGGATCGAACACATGACTCTCTCTCGACAAAGATACACCGAACACACGATGAGGCATGGCTTCAAATGTGCAAACAAAATAAACAGTATCCATAGTTTCCAACAAAGATACAGAGCCAACAAAATTGGTGTTACAAATGAAAAGGCTATGCTGTAGTTTCGATGTGATCGGATATGGCTGGTGCGGTTCGATTTCGTGAAGACGGCTATGAATGGAACGGTTCTAATTTAGCATGACAGCCCATAAAATAACAACGTAAATTTAAAATTAGATTATAAATTTGCGATTGTGATAAAAAGGCTATGAAGGGAACGGCTCGAACTCAATAAGGCAGTCCATAAAAGCAACAAGTTATCTAAATTTAGAAAGTACAGCTCGAAAAAGCAAAAGATAACTTAAATTTAGAAACAGAGTATAAATCAGATTCCGTAAAATAATCCACTCGTTGAATTAAAACAAATACAAACCATTTAAAATTTAAAGACAGTAAAGTAAAAAATTAAAAGTTAAATTTAAAATTAAAAATAGAATATAAATTACATTGAGTTCAAAAAAACCACCTGTTAAATTAAAAGAATACCAACCAAAATAATTTGTATTTAAATTTAAAAAAAAACAAAGTAAAAAATTAAAAGTTAAATTTAAAATACTTCTTTTGAGGTAAAGGATTGGCAATTTCGCTATATCCCCAAACCCTTGTTTGGCTTGGTTGATATCAAACTCCATAAGAGTTATCTCTCCTTTCCGTATGGGGAGAACAAAGATTATCTGTTTTTTTTCAATATGGGGAGGAACACGGAACAACAAGAAAGAGAGATTGTGATAATCTCATAACTAGGACCTCAAGAAAAGGTAGGTTTGGTTAGTGATGCAAAGCTATATGATATGAAAACTAATTTCAAAGTTAGAAAGAGGAAATACTTGATTGAAAAGTGAAAAATTAAAAGTTAAATTTCAAAATAATATTTATTTTCTTTTGAAGTAAAAAATCGATAGTTCCAAAGTTAGAAACTCTGGTTATTTAATTTTTTTTGCAGTAAAAAACACAAAATTTCAAAGTTTAAAAAGTAATGGTGAAATTTAAAAACTTAATGTTTAAATTTCTTTCTTCACAGTCAAGAGAATGTGTACAAAGTTAATGCTTAAATCTGAAATGTCAATCTTTATCTTAGTGACTCACACTATTAGTGTGATTTGACAATTACGAAAATGAGGTGAATGTCATTATACATAATTCTGTTTGCTAAATAATAAAATTGTCAAAATAAAATTTGAGGATAAGTTGTTAAATAAGAAAAAAGTTAAAATTCATATGGCTTAACAAATTTTTTGACTAATAAAATAACATTTTTAACTAATAAATAAAATCATATAGATGAACAATCTTCTTCATTAAAGTCGTGTGGATTAATAATCCTTTTCACTAGTAATTAAAAATTAATTAATTTATATTTTTTTCTAAGTAATTTTAGGTTGGAAAATTTAAATGATAAATATATAAATAAAATATTTATTTCAAAGTTTAAGATA
>APFE031491776.1:0-10674 GCA_000404065.3 Pinus taeda | reverse complement strand
AAACAACTACCAAACCATAATGAACAATAATACAAAGGACAAAATATATAGGCTATCATCGAGGGCCAAAACCTCTCCAACTTTGAGATGAAAACCCACAAGGGTTCTTCTTCTTCTAGAGTTTCCAAGTGACAAATTCCTAGACATATACCCTTGACAAAAGAACCATGTCAAAATTATTCATCAAGATATTTTATTCCTTCCAAGTCACTACTCGTCAAACAAACTAGTACACCTTTTTTTCAACTTCTTCTTCAATTTCAACCTCTTATTACATGCTTGCATTTTTTGGTGTGCCTATAATTTTAGAGATCCCATGGGTATAAGGTGATTGGGGTAGATTTATGAGGATTCTCTCCTTCACTTGTCTTGGACACTTCTTTTGAATTCACGTAGAAAATAGACTTGTTCCTTGGTATCTATTTTGTCTCCTTCAAGGTATGCAATACCTAACTACACAAACCCTAGCTGCAATCACACGTGTGAGAAGAATGACTCGAAAACAATGGTAGAAGGCTTCGATCTTCTTCTCCTTTTCTTGGCTTATCAAGAGGCTCCCTTCCTTTCCTATTCACAATTATATCCTTTTGGTGGGTCCTTGATGAATGATCTCTTGAGCAAGGTAGATTCCTCACATATATAGGCTTCTCTCCCATTATATTAGGTCGGCTTGTCATCATTCCTAACTTGACACGTCCGTCTAGATAGGTTGATCTCTCCTTTTGAAGGTTGACTTGTTGCAACACTTGTGATGAGGTCTTGGATGGTTTTTTCAATCTAACATTAACTAATACAATATGTAGCATGCCCCAAGTGGGTCTTCCAAACATGAAAATGATTTTAAGAACTTGAAGACTCGATGAAAAGCCCTAGGAACTCATAATGGAAGCTTGGCCTAAAAGAATTGTTCCTTGATTATGAAAACCATGCCTCAAGAACAACAATAATACATTTATTTTTCTCATTACATCAAATATATAAAATCATGATTACATATGTCATTTATGAAGACTAAACCTAGTTAGATATTTCAAGAGTGCACAACAAGGAACTAATAGAGATGTGCTTTATTGTTCGATAATTAATTGAAATATCATAAGTCATCAAGGAGAGAGGGGGTAACTAGACCTAATAGAGTGAGTGTCAACCTCCAAATCAAATGAATAAGGGCTTAGGTTGGGCTCTGACTAGGTGGTCTCCCTTATATGTTGAGGTGGTCATTTTTCGCCATCAACACAAACACAATAGTACCACTACATGAGAACTAGATGGGGTAATGGAACCACACTATATTCCTACTCATGGACATGTTGTTGATATTCTAACAAAGGAATTTCCATACAAGAAGCTTTAGTACTTACGAAGCAATATTTGTTTGATAGACATCTCTTCTTTGAGTGAGAGGGAGTGATGATGGAAGATACATTATTTTCTTCATATGTCATGCACTAGATCAATACTAACAATCATAATTCTTTGTGAAGGCCATGCAAAAAGAAGAGGTTCTAGAGGATTTTATGAGGAGCTAAGATTGAAACTTGTTGAGGATTAGAATATCTAAGATAGAAACAGACTTGTATATCAATACTCTTTGAGGATGAGATAGGGAATCCAAGATAAGAGTAGTACAAGCGGATTGATATTCTTTGAGGATTAGGAATCAAAGATAAGAATAGCAGTAAAAAGACATAATCTTTGAACATGGAGATGGGGTATGTGCCTTTAGAGATAGTTTGGTATGTCACTTAAAGACTTGAAGTATGATGTTCTCATAAAAGTTGAGTTCATCAATTAGAGGCCTCATTCACAATGTTGGTTATGATATTGATGCTTAATCCCTGGCTTGTCAATTTGAATTTTTCTTATTAGAATGCTTTAATTTAAGATTCCTTATACTTCATGATGGGATTATAAATACCTCTATAGTTAAGAGGATGTGTTGGAGAATGTAACTAGATTAGGCCTTCATAATAACGTTTATAAGTATGACATTGCATATCTTGTATATAAAAAGAGTAAAATATTTTTTATTTGTCAAAGTATGGCTTTCATTCTTAACTCTACGTAAAATCTTATTTTTCACTATTCTATATCTTTCTAAGTCAAAGAAGATGTTTTTTAATGTATTAAAGTCCCATTTGGTTGAGACCTGAACACTGAGCAAGAGAATTGTTGAGAACGGTTGTCTTGTTTGGGATTAACCCTTTGCAAATAAAGATTCACCATCTGTAAAATTGTTTGGGAAAATTTTTATTGCACATCTGGACAATACATCATCGGGTGAAGGGACATGGTTGTCTTGTTTGGGATTAACCCTTCGCAAATACAGAAAGTAGACATCACTTGAAAGTAGACATCATCAGGTGATGGACATCTGGACAATACATCATCTGGATTAACCCTTGGACTTCTTCAAATCAGAATAGAAGTGACCCACACGTCAATTGTGTTACATGTGATTCTTCCGAAGCTCCAGGTGAGGGTTTCCATAGAGTTCTTAGTTCTACAAGCATTTCATTCATGAATTCGATTACATGTAATTCATGAATTCTATGCAATTCTTCCGAAACCTGTAAACGCTCCAATTAGGGTTTCCACAGAGTTCGAAATTTTAATGTATTATTGGATGTCTTCATTAAACAATAAATATGTGCGAGGCATAAGCAGAGTGTTTCTCTTCTCTAATTTCAACTCTGCTATCTCTTTTCGACTCAGGCAATTCCAAAAATGGGCAGTAGAAACCCAAACTTTAAACAGTCATCCTTGAGCAGGATGCTTGTTGACACGTTATTATTGTGATTCCTGCGTTTCATTCTGTTTTTCATATCATAATTGCAAGACGCATCTATACCTGCAAAGCCATGATTGAACCCAATATGATAGTCGCGTTTGAAACATCTCTCTTATTCGAGGAACAAGCAAACGGTTCGACTCTTTTGTTTTACAACTTCTATGAAAACGTTAAAAGTCCAGTCCTAAAATAATCCAAAGCAGAGGTGTAATGAAGGTTAAATGAAAGATAATATATATGAAACAGAATGATTTTGAGCTTTATGTAACATAGCTATCGGCAGTTATTATAGATAAACCAGTATTTTCAATCGAACTGCATTATTATTAATCGTTAAATCTTCACTTTTCTGGTATCTCTTACTATTATTCTAAACTATTTTAGAAGTATACGTATCCATCCAAAAATAAATAAAACAGTTGACTTTTCTCATATCATTTTCTACTAGCATATTCTAAGTTCCTTATTAAAACGTCTTAACATATTAAGTTGCCTATACATGCAACATATAATAACAACCTATACATGCAACCTATAATTTAAACACTGGTTTAATATATTGTCAAGTAGAGTATAACATATAACATATGAGGCCTTTGTTGAATGCTACACCAGCCTTGACATGTCACTATGTGTATCAGTATTGCATCACCACGTATTACTCTCATAATCATCATATATATCATCATATATATTCAAGTATTGATGAATGGATTCTCAAACTTGTTTACACCTTTGTATTCTGGGTATCTTTACTTGATAGTAGTATTTTATATATGGATTGTAATTTATTATAATCTATATAATATGTAATATTGGGTGGATTAATTACTTAAATATGTTTTATGTTTTGAAGTTCTTTTTAATTATGAATGGAGATTCTTTTGAATAATATCTAGGTTAAGAATAATGTGCATAATTATACTTTTTATAGCCACTATGAGAGGAAAATCAATTACATATTTTCGAACTATAAATGCAATGAATAGAAACTTTTTTGAACAATATATTACTAAGCTATCATTTCTGTAGTTACCATGAGAGAAAAATCAATTGCATACTTTTAGGGTAATAACTTTCATATGAGGAAACATATCAGGTATGGGAAGACAAAATAATCACATGGTAAGAATTGAACTGAGAAAATAATCACAAAACCAACTTAATTTCTAGTGGGAATATAATATCTTGTTTAGAAGTAGACTTTATCACTCTAATACCTTCCATGTTTAGCTGCCCATAGGGTACATCAAATGCATGCAATCAAAAATTATTTCAAAATACATTTCTAAGCTAGAGCTCTATGTTTATTTCCTTATTACAACAATGCAGATTTAGAACATTCCTAACGAGCTAAGTTAATACCCTAATCTGTTGGAACATTCCTACTAAGTCTATCTATGCACTCAGGTGCAAGCAACAATACTATTAATTTGTCTCCTCCTCCTGATAGAAAACTCAGCACTTCATTCTTAGATCTGAACTGAAGACTGTCATGGGTTCATAATAAAGCTGTAAATAACACACAATTGTGATGGTCAAATATAATAATATAATTCTCAACTACATTAATAGGAACTCTTAACTTAACTTTTAAATATTAGAAATCACTAATAAGTTGGAATTCTCAATGGTGCCTAGTTCAAATATGCTATTTTGTTAACATTTTTTTTGAAATTTTGCTATATAAAGGTATTTAAAAATAAAACACAAGCACTGCATCCTTGGCCTTAGGAGGAGAACAATACCTTATCAGTCTTTTCTGACTCTTACTTCATAGCCCCACCCTTCTGGGAGCCAATAAGGCCTCTGGTCATTACTTTCTGCCATGTGTTTGGCCTGTACCATGCAGTGTTATAAAATTTAATTTCCCAAAGTATTTTGGCATTTCATTTATTTTTATAGTGATTTGATTCATTTAATATAAAAAAAAATGCCCCTTCCAATTAGATTCACCAAAATCTGTCCAAATTTGGAAGAAATGAGATATTGAAGAGATGTGTAATGGAGGTTGGGGTTTTTTGACTGCATGTGAGCATGCCATGATGGACCCTATGGGAGCCACCTTGTTTCTAAGAGAAAAACCTTCAAAATTCTTCATGTTGGCTGCTATTTGTCTACTCTACACTAACATGATATGAGGTACACTAGGGGATGTGATGAGTGCCAAAAGAGACCAAAAGGATACTAAAGTATGAAATGACTGTGCAAACTCAAGTGACCCTTGAGCCATTTGAGAAGTGGGACATGGATTTCATTAGACCAATTGATCCCCATCCAAATAAAAGAGATACATCATTATGTGCACTAATAATTTGATAATGTGGTCTAAAGTAAAGCCAATAAAGGAAGCAACATAGCACAAGGTGGCCAAGTTTCTACCTGAAAACATCTTTTGTGAAGGGAGGGGCTCAATTCACTTCACTTCAAATTTAATTGAGGGAATCATGGAGCAACATCATATAAGCAACAAAAAATTCACTCCATATCATCCTCCAACAAATGGGTAGCTCCACCTCATGAATAGAGATTTAGAGAAAATATTGAAAACATTTTTCAATAGCACCATAAGTGATTGGCCAACCTCACTTTGGACTCCACTTGGGCCAATAATACTAGGTAGAAAACCACCAGTAGTTTCACCCCCTCTGAGTTGGTTTATGGAAATAAGGCATTGTTGTCTATTAATAATGAGTACATCATGCTAAGAATGGCAAAAAAATTGGACTGAGACATCACTAATGTCCAGAAAGATAGCTTGCAACAACTCAATGCTCTTCATGAGCTTAGAATGAAGGGCCTCATGCATAGTGAGGTGGTCCAATCTACATGACAAAAAAATCAGAATGAATAAGGAACCATCATTTCCTTGATTTTGGGAAGCTACAAGATTTTCTAGAAATTGCTACAAAATCATTAGCCAAAATAAATAAACTTCCATCCTTAAAATTTTCCCTAATAAAAAATAACAATTAAAACCAAATTAACTATCTATCAATTTATTTCTTCTAAACTTTTCTTGTAAACTAACTATGCTATATTGGTCACATTCTTGTTGCGCTGAGAGTCAAGCCTCTACCACTATGATCTGCTATTACTCATAGTACATGGGGCCAGACAAGCATCTTGCTGGCAACGAGGGATGGAATATTGACGAAGTGCGAAAATTTTTATTACACAATAGGAACAATACATCATCGAGTGAAGGGACATGGTTGTCTTGTCCGCGTTTCTTCCCATAAAAGCTTAACGGGAGGCTCTATCCCACAAAAAAATCCTCTTCGTACATTCCATAGACTATCCCTATATAACATATTGAGAATCTTCCTTGGACGGTAGTTGATAGCAGAGCGTTGATTGGCCACAGGTAATGGGAGAATCTTCCTTGGATGTCGATTGGCCACAGGGAGGGTGTTTATGCTGCTCGCAAGAATTCCATTGCATTGAAAGTGGTGTCCAGGGAGCCACCTCTCACGCTCGAGGATGATTCCTAGTGGAAAATCTTGAAAAGGATTAAATTGAAGGCATTAATGGCCGGCTGAACCATTTGAGAACGAACGGAGAACAAATGAAGCCATGGGTGGAGGCATGGTGTTTCCTCGCGAGATCAACCTTCTTTTTAAAGTAGGGATCTGCATATATTTCTTGTGCACTACAGACTAACGAAGCGATGGGTGGAGGCTTGGTGTTGGAGGAATCTGCATAGATTTCTTGTGCACTAAAGACTAATGAAGCAATGGGTGGAGGCTTGGTGTTTCTTCCTAAGATCAACTTTCTTTCTAATGGAGGGATCTACATACATTTCTTGTGCACTGAGTACTAATGAAGCAATAGGTGGAGTTTTGGTGTTTTCTGGACCTAAATATCGTCCAAATATGTTATGCTGTTAACTTGCAAATGATACCCTAATAAAGAATATGCTAAGAAAAGAGACCTATAACAAAGAATATGCTAAGAAAAGATACCAATAACAAATAATGGCAATGATTTTATTATTCACAGAGTAATGTTCACTTGCCTCTTCTAGTAGAAACCTCGCAGCAACCTCCAATAGAGCATAGCAGAGCTGGTTAGATTACAAAAATAAGACACCATGCTCGTAGCATTGAGTTTCTATCCTTTATATATATTACTCATACCTGTAATACTACCACTAGCCAATAAAGTGTATTACTAATACCATCTATCTAATAGTACTCCCCATTTGCAACTAACTATGGTTCCTTTATTAATTGAGGATTAACGACTTACAATTATTAATATGGGCTTTATTGACTCTTGACTATGAAGTGGTCCCATTACATACATAAGGCGGTTATGGTGGGACCCTAACAAAAGATCAACCTTTTTTCTATATATATAAAAAAATAAAAATAAAAATGTTAAATAATAGATCACTAAATATAAAAAAATGTTTTATTTATTTACCATACCTCTAGTTTATTTATATTTTTATTAATTTTCCATATCTCTTTTATAAATATGGTATTTGGCACATATGATTCATATTTTTATTAATTTTGCATAACTCTTTTATAAATATGGTATTTGGCACATAGGATTCAGTTGAATAAAACCTTTTTTTAGATTTCTTAAATAGAAAGAGGGTTATGAACTAAATATAAAAAGAGAATTTATTTATTTACCATATCTCTAGTTTATTTATATCTTTATTTATTTACCATACCTTTGGAGTAAGTATAAAAATAGATTTTATTTATTTCCCATACTTCCACTTTATTTATATTTTTATTTATTTACACCCTTGCTTGTGGTAAATATGATGTGACTTAAGGAGTAAATATAAAAAAATGTTTTATTTATTTAAGACACCCCTTGTTTATTTATATTTTTATTAATTTACCATAACTCTTTTATAAATATGGTATTTGGGCCATATGATTCACTTAAATAAAACTTTTATTTGAGCCTTAGAGGGTTATGGACTAAATATAAAAAGAGGTTTTATTATTTACCATACCTCTAGTTTATTTATATTTTTATTGATTTACCATAACTTTTGAGTAAGTATACAAATATGTTTTATTTATTTACCATACTTCATCTTTATTTATATTTTTATTTATTGGGACCAAATAAAACCTTCCAAACCACCTACCAAGCCATAAAATGGGCTATTGCAAACTAATTTAACATTGTAAAGCAGAAAATGGGCGATGACAATGGAATATAACTTCCCAAACTGGGGAATCGGGTCAAATGGGACTTTTTTGAAAAAAATAATTATTTTTTAAATAAAAGTTGGGCTAAAAATATGAAATGGACATTTTATAAAAAATTTGCCCCTCTGAAATGAAAACCCCTTAAATTTTTCCCTTGGGCTAAAATTCGCCCCTAAAATTTACCATGTCCTCCGCTTTTGTCCATAGAGTACTTCAAACATACTCATTTGTAGTGATGTGTGGTAACCATTGTTATAAGAAAATTCTACCAAATGTATGTGGTTCTCCCATTTGGATGGCTATTTCATTAAGTAGTCCGCACATATCTTCCACTACCTCGGTTTGCCCATCGGTTTGGGAGTGGTAAGCAGTGCTAAAATGTAGTTGGGTGCCTAAACCTTCAAAAAAGGCTTTTGAGAAAGCTCATGTGAATTTTACATCATGATAAAAAAATATGACCTTTGGTAATCCATGTAATTTAAAAATGGTTTGCGTGAATATATTAGAAATTTGTACAACCTTATAGGTACTGTAGTGGTATGAAGTGAGGAGACTTGCTCAACTTATCCACAACCACCATTATTGAATCATTCTGCTTTCTTGACTTAGGTAGTCCCTTAATAAAATCGATGGAAATGGTTTCCCACTTCCATTCCAAAATAGGCAAAGGGTGTAACAATCACGCTCGATGACTATACTCTACTTTTACTTGCGGATGACTATACGCTACTTTTACTTGTAGCTAAGTATTGGATCACTTCTTTCTTCATACCAGGCCATAAATATTCATTTCTAAGTGTGGTAATTAGTTTCTGATATCCATGATGGTCCGCATACAAATTTTTATGATGTTCATCTAGAATTAAGTCTTTAACATTTTTTTGGTTAGGTACATATATTCTCTGCTTATAAATCAGCATGCCTTCATGATTTATTTTATATCCCACTTGCTATTCATTGCCATTTAAAAAAAATTCTTGTTGGCATAAAAATTTATATTATGGATGAGGCGTGCCTGCTCATTAAAGTCACTTCGTGCTTCTTTGAATGAGACTTCATATACAATGTACTTTTCGACTTAATGTGTTTGCGGCCCGGTTTTCTTTGCCTTTCAAGTGTTTTATTTCAAAATGAAATCCACTTAGAAAATCGACCCAACGAGCTTGCCTAGCATTCAAAGTGGGTTGTATAAAATAGTTAGTTAAACTATGATGATTAGTCATTAGAAGAAATTTCTTACCCATCAAATAATGTCGCCACATTTTTAATGCATGTATGACTACTATTAGTTCTAAGTCATAGGCTTAATATTTTTTCTCGTGCTCCTTAAGTCTCCTAGATTCATAAGCAATTACTTCGCCTTCTTACATTAGTATGCCACACACACCTTCCTTGTTGGCATCTGTACAAACCACAGTCTTTATTTTGGTTTGAAACGCTCAAAATAGGCATGGTGGTAAGTAGATGCTTACGCTGATAAAAAATATTTTGACATTCCATTGTCTGCTTGAAATTCTTTCCCTTTTTTTTCAGAGAGGTGATGGGGTATGCTACCGTGGAAAATCCTTCGATAAATCGCCTATAGTATCGAGTTAAACCCATGAATGACCTTATGTTCACCACATCTTTTAGTACTAGCCAATCCATTATTATTTTTATCTTTTTGGGGTCTACAACAATTCCATCCTTCGTAATGACATGTCCTAAATATTGGATTTGTTCCTCAAATAAGTCACATTTTTTGTATTTTGCATACAAGTGATGCTCTCTTAAAGTTGTTGATTTGGGGTAGCGTCAGATGTGCTATAGCCATGAAATTTGGTGGAGAGATTGGGGCACATGAGATCTCCAATACCCAGAACGGGTTTGTATTCTAAATAGATCATAAGATATTCAAATCATTAATATTTTTAATGGAATCCCTAAGTCTAAACTTAGGGAAAATAAAATATTAATGTGTATTAATATGAATGTATTAGAGTGGTCCAAAAGACATGGATCAAGTCTTGGCCATTGAGATGTCAACAGGAAAAGTATAAGAGGAGGTTTGAGGGTCACTTCGAGAAGACACCAAAGTGATCAGTCATTCTATTCTCTAGAGCGAGGTTTGCTAAGAGAGATAGAATCAGTGATTGGGAGAGAAACTGAGGGGCATTGAGTACAGAGAGACAGAGACGCAGAGATAGTGTCAGAATAGCAGCAAAGAAGCCAGAGAGAGAGACACACAGCACCAGAGGGGCCAGCGTAGCTGATGCAGAGGCTAAGAGAGTTGATGCAGGGCCTCCTTGGGCTATCACACGCCAAGATAGGCTGACATAGTGCTAATACTAGGCTAGGAGAGAATCACATAGTCTATATTGGGCATACGCTAGGGTTTCTGGGGAAAATTGGTGCTAAATAGCTGCCGAAAGGATTATCAAGGGTTTCAACGAGTAGATTTTTCAAAAACAGAGAGTATTACTACTAAATAAATTCTCTCTTGGGTAGGCTAGTTTCAACACCCAGATTGTACTCTGATATTGCTTAATAAGAAAAACCCTTAGATAGTTGCATCGATTTTCTAGCATCAGGTATTTTTGGGGACATTAGTCCAAAAATAATGGTGTCATATGGTGTGTTTGTTCTTGTTTCTTTTAGTTGTTGATCTGTAATATGTTGAGCATGCACTAGTGTTTATTTTTAGTA
Source organism: Pinus taeda (assembly GCA_000404065.3). NCBI lineage: Eukaryota > Viridiplantae > Streptophyta > Pinopsida > Pinales > Pinaceae > Pinus > Pinus taeda. Next base: position 15 of record APFE031491776.1, on the reverse strand, counting down.
TTTACATCGTAAATA
>APFE031491774.1:89347-113799 GCA_000404065.3 Pinus taeda | reverse complement strand
GCTAAGGATAGCCCTTTGGAATGTGGCAGGGGCATTACATAAACCAAAAGATAAAACTCGGTAGGCGAATGTTCCCCAAGGACAAGTAAAAGTAGTTTTGTCCTGATCTTCAGGGGCAATCTGTATTTAGTTATACCCACTGAAGTCGTCGAGAAAAGAAAAGAATTTCTTCCCTACCAAAGTGTCCAATACTTGATCGATGAATGGGAGAGGAAAGTGATCTTTCTGCGTTGCCTTATTTAGCTCCCTGTAGTCCATGCAGATTCTCCATTTCCCATTTTTTTCAGTACCACCACAAGCGGGGAGACCCATTTACTATCAGAGATAGGGTAGATGAAGTTAACATCTAAAAGTTTTTGAAGCTCAGCTTTTACTACTTCTTTTAGATGAGGATTTAGTCTTCACTGAGGCTGTCTAACAGGTCTTGCATCATTTTCTATGTAGATGTGGTGTGTACAAAATTGAGGATCAATTCCTTTCATATCAGGGTAATGCCATGCAAATACTTATTTATATTTTCTTAAGATATGGATGAGTTTTGTTTCTTGTTCGGGTGTAAGGTCGGCGTTAATGTTTAAGGTATTTCCAGGTTCAATTTCCACAATTTTACTATGTGCAACTGAAGTGACAGGGATTACGTGATCATGTGCATCTTTCAGAGGCTCCTCTTCTACTTCGTTATCAAATGCTGCTTTTATCATATGACACTGGGTACCAGATGTGAGTTCAGTTTGACTAATAAAATTGCTAATGGCATCATCTTCTGTCTGGTCTTTGAACTCTAGTGCTTCTTGTATAGTTAATGGAGATCTAATGTTGTCAGTAAGATATGATACAGGGTGCCTATTAGTTTTAACTATTGTGATGCTTGGCTGCGCTGGGGGATATAGTACTAAATTCTTGATATCCGTCCCCTTGGTTATGATCATGTTCCCTTGCCGACAGCCGATATAGGCATCAGCGGTAGCGAGCCAAGGTCTTCCTAATATCAATGGATGTCCATCAAGTCGGGTTTTAGGGTTTATTATCAGAAAATTAGTTGGGTATTCCCAGGAGTCAACCGAAACCATGACATCATGCAGTATGCCTTCCAACCTAACCACATACCGATCAGCCAATTCTAGCAGAGTTGAAGTGGGTTCTGCAGATGTAATACCTAGATTTTGGCAAGTAGCAGTTTCCAATATATTGATTGCAGCTCCAAGATCAACTAAGGCATTGGTTAAGTTTTGACCATAAATTTGAACAGTTACTATTGGGTTCCCTGGGTCTTCATACTTAATAGGTGTTTCCTTTCCTGATAATAAGTCAGATAAAGTACCGACTACTTGAACTCTTGGATTATCTATTATATTCCTTCTCGGTCTTTTTATGCACAATTCTTTAATGGTTTTTGCGTATATCAGGATGTTTGGAATGGCCTGAAGGAATGGAATTTTTATGTACAAGTTTTGTAATTCTCCCAGAATGTCGAAATTAGATTGTTGTATAGGTCGAGGTATGACTAAACGTTCTAGGAATGGGGGAGAGGATGTGGTTGCTTGATTCTGAGTTTGTCTATTTACATCCTCTTCTTTTGACAGATGTTCTCTAGGTAACTCATCTTCAATCTGAGCTGTTTTATTTCCCTCTGTTTGGATAATACGCCCAGATCTTAGCTGAAGATCATTGCACTCCCTCAGATCGGGTCCTTCTTCTGGTGTTTCTAAAATTTGGAGTGCTTGGACCGGTCTGTTATTTGGATTGGGATTGGGTGGAGTTGGGGTCTCAGATTGATTGGGGGTTTTGCCTGAAAGCTGGCAGTGTAGGTTGAGGGAAAGGAATATTTCCTACTGGCTGCTGTGTTGGTCTCTGCCAGTTAGTCTGCCAGACTGAACCTTGTGAAGTTGGGGGAGTCCATTGTGGTGGGTATGGGTTGTTTTGCCAGTATGGTGGGGGATAAGGAGGATTCGAAAAACCAGATTGGCTTGTCTGATTTAGCCACGGGTTTGCAGAAGGATACGATTGTGATGACCAGTTTGGAAATGGGGGCTGAAACTGACTTTACCATGTATTATACTCTTGAGTATTGTACTGCGGAAGCTGAAAAGAAGAAGCTGGGTCTGAAAACATACCAGTTTGTCGCGGCTGCCATTGACGACGCTGGTTGAGTAAATATACTGCCTCTGGTTCTTCTTCTGCTTCCTTATATACCGCTTTCAATCCAGGTAATGGGGGACAACTTTCTGTAGAGTGATCCCTTGTACAGATAGCGCATGTTTGGACTGTATCTAGTGGACACTCCTTATGGCTATGCTTCTTCCTGCATCTGGGGCAGAAGATTGCCAAATTCTGTTCTGCCTCCATTTGTTTCTGTTTGGCCTGCAAAACGTCCAATTGTGTAGTCAGTTTTCCTAGTATATCAGTTTTAAAAATTTCAAATAAATTTCCAATTTCCACACGCGTCACTCCTTCTGATGAAATTTTGTTTTCTCTTGCAAACCGATCATGTTTTGCTGGTTTGATTCGTGTACTACCTCTCGAACTCCTGATACATAGATCAATTATGTCAGCAAAACTTTCCTAATAAATATCCCCTTTCCCTATAATGTTTAATGTTTAAATCCATTGCTCTTTCATGCCCCTTATTAATGCTATTTTCAACACATTATCAGGCAAAGGCAGCGATGCATAGGGGGATCTTTGTAGATTATACTGGAAACGTTCCACGTATTCTTCTAATGTTTCGTTTGGTCTAGCTATCATCTGAAATATTTCATCTTTTGGTTCTCTAGACCTGCAGTAGTCTTGATATTTTTTTAAAAAGGATTCTTTCATTTGTTCTAAGTTATTTATAGCCCCACCACCTAATCCCATAAACCATATTAGAGCAGCCCCTTTCAGAGTAGAGGGGAACAATTTTAGTTTCTAGGGGTCAGTGGTGTAATCATATCCCCTGCATAGTACATCAAATTCAAATAAAAATGCATCCGGGTCCTCTGATGTAAGTCCGTGAAATGTAGGGATGTGTTGAAGGGGGATTGCTTGCATAGGGGCATTTGCTGCGGAATCCACTATGGGGTATTGTAATGTAGAGGTTTGGGTGTTTGGCGGATTTTGAGCAATTGGGTCAAATATATGCCAATAACCTTTCAGAATATCTAAGAGGGTATTCCTAGGTTGAGGAGGGATGTCTTTAACAGGAACAGTTTTAATAGCACTTCCTCTATCTGGGATTTCTATCTGAGGGGATTGGGTCTCTTCAATAATAATTTTTACCACACTCCCTTTGTCTGGGCTATTCAATGGCTGAGCTATCCTAGGAGGATATCTTGGCTCCCCAGTTTCCCCTGTTTCCCCTTCTCCTTCACAAAGATTACTGAGATTTCCTTCTTGCAGTCATTCTGGAATAGAATTTTCAATTTCTTGAAATTCCTGTTCGTCAGTTTGACTATGCACCTCAGCAAAGGCTACATATGGTGAACCTGTGGCCTGAAGGGAACTAGTAGGCTGTTTGGAAGTAACTTTCCTGGGTCCTAGTGAAGGCTGAGATTCAGATTTATTATAGATTTCGTCTATGAATGTTGATCGACCAAGGGTCATCGGCCCCTTAGCTTTTTCTGGGTTTGGTAAAGGTTTAGGATTTTTCTCCGGTTTTTTCTGCTTAGTCATGCACTCAATTTAACAACTAAATCTTAAGCATATAGCAGCAAATCTGCAGGAAAGCGGGAAAAGGAGAAGGACTTTTACATGCTCCGCATGTAGGTTCTTACCTTCCGTTTTCAAAACCCAATTCTTCTCTAGCAGGTTCGTACACTACCCTGAAGAAGACAAATGGCTACACTCTTTCCCCGGCAACGACGCCAAAATGTAGAGCTATAAAAAGGGTCTCTTTCACCTCTATTTACCTCACATTAATATGTCAATCCGGGAACGTCTTGTTATTTCAAAGAGTGTCTCAGACTGAGGCTTAGCACTTGTCAGAGTAATGCTTGTAGTACAGTTGTTCAAAAGCTACAAAAGTAAATCAATGCGTATCTACCACTTAGCTACTTCAAAATACTAAATCACACCAAGCATTGCATCAGCCAAAGGTTCGGTAGCAATAACCCATCCTTTTCATAACTGATGAGAACAAATCCGAGGTGTGGGAGCTAAGTAGCAGATGCTGGGGCTCACTACAGCCTGAGATCGTCCTTAATGAATATGAATGAAACTACAAGTAAAGGAAATAGCAATGAAATAGAACAGCACATCAGCCAAGGGTTCAGTAGCAATAACCCATCCCTTTCATAGCTGATGGGAGCAGATCAGAGGTCTGGGATCCAAATAGCAGATGCTGATGCTCACTACAGCCTGAGACTGTCCTTAAGAAATGGAAAATAAATAAACATCAAATTAGCAATCTGGAAATGGAACAACAATTGAAGTGGAACAACAAATAAATGGAACAACAACTAAATGGAACAGCAATTTAGAAATGGAAAAACGATTCAGAAATGGAACAACAATTCAGAAATGGAACAGCGATTCAGAAATGGAACAATAGTTGAAATAAGCAGTAACCAAGTTCATCAAGCTATAACTTTATTTAATCACTCCAATCAAAACATCAATCCTTAAGTCTTAAAAGATGTACACATACTATGGAACAACACTACCGATTACAACCCTAGAAACACAACGTGCTTAATCTGCTTCTTTTATTGATCTAAATAAATGCATGCGATTGCATCTCAAGATGAAAACAGTAACATTCAATAATCATATGAAATCAAACTTTTCTAGATAATTGTTATAATGCTAAAGCACAATCGCAATGAATACCGTAATGGAGTGACAGTATCCTGTAGAGATTAATCAACACTTAATGGATTGGTAACATGATACAGCGTCAATATAAGACTTTAGTTTGCAGGAACATTAAACAAGTTAAACATAACAACGCATGTAATATAACGTTCATAAAACACAACAGATTACCAGATTATGCCTATGAACAAACCACATAGAAACCACGCGTAATGGTACAAGAGCAAGTGTCCTCCAGGGCTGGGCCCTTAGCCTCAAGGGGTACACCACTTAAGATTGATCCAGGCTAAAAGATAAAAGAGTAACCAAGTCTATATTAAGGCATGAAATAAAATTACAGGAACTCAAGTCTTCAATAGAACATAAAGATCATAGTCCTGATCTTCCTTAAAATAAATTACATAAACAGTCCTCTCCTGCTAGCCAACAGTGCTATCCCTTATATAAGGAGGATGGCGGAGATATCTAGATACAGAAAATAGATAAAATAGCGATCCCTCAGGATCTTAGATCCTGAGGGATTCACAGATTCGTTAATCCTGCGTTACTTCTTTCATTTTCTGTTCCGTGCTGGTATCTCCGCTCCCTTTCCTGGGTTGATCCGTTTTGATTTGTGCTGCTTGCGGTCTCCCGTCAAAGGGACATTAGTTAGCTCATCCTTGTCTTTTTCCTTGGAATGGTCACCTTCCGTTTTTCCTCCCTCCTGCACATAGGAATGACAATTATCAGTGTTTCCTATTAATCTCTCGTGTTTCGTTATAAATCTTCATCATTATCTAAGTTTCTAATGCAAAAGGCTTTTAAGTTCTAGTGAAAAGATACTAAAATAACCATCAGAACATACCTTCCTTGATACTCCACAGGAGTGTCAAGTTAAATAGAGTATGGTCATGGATGTTTATATGGTCAATTCGAAAGGGGTAATGCATTTAGGTTATGCGTTTTTCATCCGTTGATCAGAATTGGCCAAATTGACTTTTTGATGGTCATGAAGTGTGGTCACTAAACATATTATATATTTCTATCCCTCATTCTTATATATCCCATATTCCCCTATTTCCTACCTTATTTCCTCTATTTCCCTTCATTCACTCCCCTACATATATAACTCACACCCTATACCTTTGTCACATACCATTTATTTATCATTCCCACTACATTTACATTCTTCCCCTTCGTTCTAGACATATTCCCCCTCACAACATCATTACCATCATTCATAACATGACATAGCTCTCATGTCAAACACACCCCCCTCATACCTAAATGTTATTATATTCATCATATCCAAATTATCTCCCCATACTTTGTTACACATTCTAAATCAACAGGAGCACTCCAAAACATCAGGTCACACATCATTGCGCTATAAGACAAAAAGACAGGGGCTAATTCAAAATCATTAGGCCACCTTTTTTCTCATTCCACTATACTCTCCTACTAATTTTGTGCAAATCATTGGATAAGATATCAAACACATCATTTCATGTATCGATCCTTGGCTAACAATGAAGAAGAAATTTCACCACACAGTGTTGCGCAATCCCTGTTTTCGCTGCCCAATGCTGCACATATACTATGTTTTAGCCATCCTTTTGCAGAATAGTTTCTGATCACATGGAGGCGCATTTTGGGAAATTGAAAGAGGTTTTTCTTAAGGATGGTAAAAATAAAAATAACCTCTTCCACTTTTTTCATAGGTATTATGGATCGGGACATTGGAATGCATATTCAAAGTATATTTTTCAGACTTTGCAAATTGCCTATTTTAGTCATTGTTTTGCAGAGGATTTTATGAAGAGCTTGGGCTGAATTTGAAGAAATTGAGAGAAGTTTTTCTTCAAAAAAAGCTCATATCCGAAAACCTATCTCAGATTTTACACAAGTGCTACTTTTTTGGAGTTACACATGTCACTTGGTAGCCCATTGTCGCAGTATTTTGTTGACATAATTTTTTTTTTTGAAATTCGATTTGTGAATTCGAATTTGTGGAAGGTTTGAGGCATCATATCGGTTCTACTCCAACTTAGACATAGATTCAACATCCTCATTAGACTATTACTTGATGGAGTACACATGATCATGTCTAGTTGGATTGACTACACCATCATTTTTGTTGTTGTCATACATATCTGTGCTTTTTCTATTTTGTAATTAGTCTAAGAATGACATTATGATAATTGTGGATAGATAAGATAGGAATGGATGTATAGATAATTCATAGATAAAGATAGAGTTTTGCTTTGGGATTAGTTTTTCAACTTTATATAGACTTTTATTTTAAGGTTTTATCCCAAAAACACGATGTTTCTAAACAAGGTGGATTCAATCCACTTGTTGGATAAAGATCGACTATATCTAGTGAGATGGATTTCTTTTCAAAATTTGTATTTAATCTTAAAGAAAATAAGAAGAATGGGTTTTACTTGGGAGAGAATAATAGTGTATGTGTGTTCATTTCGTTGGATAAAGTTATTAGTGTTGTGTTTGCCATATTAGCTAGAGATTCAAGTGGTATGCATTTTGAGTTCTGTGTTATTTTATCATGTGTTATGCTATTCATATATCTATTTCTTTTTCATTCTTATGCTAATTCTGAAACATTTGTTTAGAATTCATATTATTTGATATCCTAAAGGATTATTTTTCTTTTGAAATTATAATGGAATACACTCCGATTTAAGTGCTCCATTCCAACCTTCTTCCCAATATTTGATAAGGATTATGTTGTAGAATTCAGAACTTGTTTAATTCTCTGTGCATGTGATTAAATATCACCGTGTATCCTTTATTTCTTCAAATTCTCTCACTATACTACTTCAGATTTTATAGCTTGGAATCTTACCTACCTTGCCTTTATTATAATAGGTTTTCATGTATTCACTAATACCTTTGTGTTGGGATTTGAATTATTGTTCCATCCAGTGGCCCTCCTTCTCAATTTTTCCAACCACCATTTTCAACCAAGTTACCTCTACAGACCTAGTCTTTGTAGTCTCTCAGCTTAAGTTTTATTTACCTTCTGAATTTTTATAATGAGGGAGCCCCCTCCAGTTAGAAAGGACCAATTTCTAACCCAAAGAGTTTTATGGTTACCTCTGTGGGCCTTTCCTTAGCATAAAGGGATTTACGGAGTGCTAACATCTCCTAGTTTTCCTTGAACTACACACTTCACATCTTCAACTTTCAAGCCTTTTCCTTCCTTGTTGGAACTGTGTAATGCACATAAATCCCTGCCTCCCTTGGCCTCCAAAAATGCGAAGATTCTTTCTCCAGTGTCCTTTCCCTCATTCGGTCATCACTGCCTCCAGAAACTACACAATATTTTCCTTCAAGCCTCCCTAACTTGTGCATTGCATAGTCTTAGTTGCCCAGTCCCCCTTGCCTCATGAAACTGCATAATTTTTCATCCTAGGGCCCCATCAAGCATATTCCACTACCTACTTGAATTGCGCAAAATTTCCCCTGAGTGGGCACTACACAAATTTTTCCCTTAGTGGGAATTGTGCAAATTTTTCCCTTAGGAGTCACTGCGCAACATTTTCCCTCAGTGGACACTGTGCAATTTTTTCCCTTAGTGGTCACTGGGCAAATTTTTCCCTTAGTGTGGACTTTGCATAAATTTCCCCCCGTTTGGCCTGAGCCGCGCACTGTGCAGTCTTAGTGATCAACCTTGACCCTTGATTTCTTAAACTATGCCATTGCGCAGTCACTGGGCCTTCTCTCATGACCTGTCACTCAGTCTCGGCCTAGTTCATGAATCCTTGTGCCCTATCTTGGGCTAGGAGTTTTCAAACAGATGTTGTCTCATCATGGGTGAGTTGCAGATGCGCGTAATCTATTACACCATGACAGGATGATGAAGAAGGAGAATTAGAAGTGAAGCATGCAAAAAGACATCTTTGCACTTGAAACATGCAAGCTCGTCTATCAAAGGAAAGAAAAGGGAAAATAGTTTGCAAATACCATCCAATATTAAAGATCATTGAAGACTTTGCATCACCAAGTCATGCGAAGGAGAAGAGAAAGCATATCCAAGAAGACACCCAACACTCAGCAGCAACAGTGAGTTGAAATTGCCACATCACTAAGCAGTCAAGTGTCATGCATGTCATGTCATGAGTGGTCATATGCCACATCACTATTGTGGACCATGTATATCATATTCAAATGTATTGTAAAGTGGAAGTCCAAAGGACACACATGAATATGGAGAGTCATGTAATTTGAAAAGTCATAGGAATTTCAATACTCATGAGGGTGTTCAAAGAGTCACAAAGGGGATGCATCACCCCTTGGTTATATATACCCCCTCATTTGATGAGAAAAGAACTTTTGACCTTTGCTCCTCCCACAAGGTATTAGAGAGATTAGCTAGCTCTTTAGGAGCAAGAAGTGGCTCCAATGTCCCACTACTAGGGCTAGTGATGTACATTGTAAACATGTGTCTTGGAATTGTTTCTTAATAATAGAAGTATTTTAAGGCCAGCACATTCTTCATGCATGGACTATGAATGTTTGTAAGACTATGCATGTTTTTTCTTCATGTTTTCTTTCACATGTACTAATATAGTTCAACTATTTTGGTTATTTTAGTGCTTATCTTATTGAGGATGTGTTGTAATGGTTGTTATTATTGTCCCATCCTTGTGGACTATTCCACAGGATACTAGACAAATCTTTCCTTGTTTGTTGGTTGTAATGACCATTGCACCCATTGTGCACTATTTTGCTGGCTGTTAGACAGGGCTTTCTGGTTCATGTGTGTCTCTTCCTGGGTCGTACTATTACCTCTCACCTTTGCAATAGAAGAACCTTGACATAGTTGCAACTGCACACTCACCAGACACACCTCCCTTGATTTTTGAAGACACCATTGCATCACTCTCTTGTGCTGACAGCTAGATCTAAGAATTTTTTTTAAGGATTTGGCAATCGAGCCTTTATACCAGATGAGACTCCTACACCAAATGGTGTGAGGTATGATTGGGACTTCCTATTAGGGAGATCCCTTTAGTTGACAGATTTCCAACAACATCAACAAAATGGCACTAGAAGGAGGATCATATGATAGGCTGTGCCTATTTAGTCTAGTTTATATCTCTTATTTAAAATGGATCTTCCCCAAATCATAATCCTGGTATGTTTTTCTCAAGATCTTGATTGTACCATCCATGTGGAAGTTATTCATAACCTATCTGAATTTAATTTCAATGGTGAGGGTGAATCAACTTTTCGTGAACATATATTTCAAGTTGTTTGTCTTTGTATTTCTAACAGAATACATTGCAAATATGTCATGGCTAGATTAATCACCCTCACATTCAAAGGTCATGTTAATCGTTGGTGTCATACATTACCCATTTATTCTATCCATTCATTTGACCAACTTACTAAGAAGCTTCATAAATCCTTCGATAAGTATAACTACCAAGATGTTTGTGGAAGAATCCATATTTTAAGAATGAAGCTTGATGAATCAATTGAGGATTTTTTAGAATGATTCCTTCACCTCTGTTATGAAATTTCTAAAAAACATCTGAATTGGTATTTCTTGAAACAAGAGTTTGAGAGATTGGTTCTCGTCTCTTCATACGGTGAACCTGGACCTCCTAATTTTTCTACTTCCCCAACTCTTGTGAATCATGAGACACCTCAGATTTTAGAGGAGGATCTTACTACCCCTTTTGTTCTTTGTCCTCCTCCCTTTCTAGTCCCAATGTGGGTGCCTACTTACGGTGGTTGTAAAAATAGGAAATCAAAAGTTTAATCTCCCATCCATGTTCTCATTCTTCTTCCTCTTTTCATGATTCAGATTCAATGGAGAAAATTCCAAAATGGATCATGAATCCTACATTGAAGACTCACTCCTCTATCCCAAAAGATGATGTCACCATTTACAACTCTAGTCTTAAAGCTAATCCAAATTTTTGTTATTCTCTATCATCTACCCATCCTGACTCTTTGTACTAGAACCCGCTTGGTCAAGCTGCTCCATCAGTTGACTCTTGACATTCTCTTGATTCTCTAGTTGTTGGCTCAAATTGTGATCATGTATCAAATAGTCGCATTACGTAGGGAGGGGAGTAGAAAGGTGAAGATGATTTCAATATTTCCTCTCTTTTCCATAATGTTCCATGTCAATGCATTGCATTTCCATTCTTGAATGATTCCCGATCTGCTAATCCTGGAAGAGAATCTAGTGCAATCGATTCTTTCAATAAACCCCTAGCCTTGGGCAGTGATCATTCCAATGATGATAACTCTGTTTCCGTATGTCATGATGAATTCCCAAGCACATCATATGATCTTTCAGTTTCTCAAGAAGATTTTAATTTAGATCTAGAATCTTGTTCGGTCAATGAATATGTTCATACCAAAACTTCCTCTCCACCTTACTATCCCTTGTGTCCTTCAATTTGCAATACAACTACCTGCGATGATGATACTCCATGCTCATTAGTTTCTTCATATGATTAGTTATGACAAGGAAATGAGGTTATCCATGATGAGATTGATAACAGTAAAATCATAGAGTACTCTTCCCAACCCTCACCATCTCTTATCCTGCATGAAGACAACTCTTCAAATTAGCTTGCTCATGAGATCTCACCGATTCATTTATCTTTGAATTTGCGATGAGAAGAATCTTCTGACTTCAACAATTTAGTTGTTGAAGTTGAAAAATATGGTAAAATATGTGACAGATATGGTTTTTATCCAACGAGCAATGGTCTTACTGAAACTAGCAATAGCAGTTATCCTCAAACCATGCATGATCTAGTCCAAGATTCAAAATATGATTCTACAATCCTGGGATGTTCTAGGACCTCCCAGGGAGTTGAGGCACTTCAACTATAGTTGATGGTTATGGCAAGACCTCATGACTTTTGTAAGACCCCCAAACTAAGCTGGATTTGGTTTCTCTCACACAATCCACCTCTCTGCATGGTTTCACTCGATGCCATTTTCCTTGGGAAAAATGTTTGCTATTCTGGGTGTGACCTTTCAAATTTTGAATATTTTACTTTTGATTGAATTCAAGAATATGTTACAGTTCATTCATCTTCATGCAAATCTCTCACATCAAACTTGATTTAGAAATGTGCATCTCTCATAGAGTCATGGAATCACAAAGTTGATCATTCCAAGGAATATCATTTCCTACTGGAATCATACTTATCAAATTTATCCCTTAATGGTCATCTCCTGGGTATTCTTGCGAATTTGATGTTGCAAATTTGTCCTCTCATTGCACCATAATTACTCTTGAGTGATAATGAATGCACAATTGTCTCACGAATCAATTTCTTCTCCATTCACCATGTTCTAACTGGCCTCTTCTATTTGTGTTGTTGGCATCCCTTTTAAACTCTTTTGATGACTACAACGCTTTCAAAATTTGTCACCAATTGCAAGAAAATGGTTCATCATATTTGGCTCGCAAGGAACTTGGTTCGATTGTTCAGAGCATTCGCAAGACTATTCAAATTGGTTTTTCTTTGTTTATTGCAAACTGAGAATCTGATGCTTTAATTAGCTCATCTGATCAATTTCTTGTCTTTAGTGATGGTCATTCAGCTTATCATTTTCCCATCCGCACATTCAATGACAGTTATTTCACACCCCTTGATCTTCATTGTTCAACATCTCTCTATTCATATTTTGTCAAGCAGGCGAGGCACTTCATCCTTTGTTGATGGTTATGGCAGACCCTCACTGTCTTGGCCTGACTGCTAAGAACGATTAGATCTATTTTACCTTGCAATATTCCCATCGTGATCCCATTCCTCTAATTGAAAAATCACCTTTTCCATGATTTCAGGGTCTTCAAGAGGGCCATTACGAAAATTATGATTCAATCGTTGAATGGATGGAAAAATCTTACCTGGAAAGCTCTATAGCAAATGACAAGTTTTGATCTTTCCTCGCGCTTGCTAAGGGGATCGGTGTAGATGAAGACACATCCACAAGAACCTTGCAAGGTTTTTTGAAAAATGGTATTCATCGAAAAGGTAAGCATGTGAATTGGATGAAAGTAATGGTTGTGACACAGCTTTCCACCCACAGACAAGACCTTCCTTTTCCTATGCAAGTTTGTCAAGTTTTTATATTATCTGTTGCACATCACTTTATATCTATTTTAATTGTTCATATACTTTTGGATGTAGGTCAAGAACAACTACAGTGGATTCAATGGAAATTTCATTATACGTGACCTCGACCTTCTAGTTGTTAGGTTAGGAGTAGGATTAGCTGCATCCTATCTTTCCCTCTCTTTCGTGCATTTTGCACTCATTCCCTGTAGTTTGTCCTCATTTACTTACTCTAATTTTACATCATGTTTCCTCTAGCCATTTTTTTCCTTTTCTTCTGGTTTTGTTTCCTTGTTGTGTGTTTTCTTTCTTTTCATCTTGTTTTATTTCTTGTTTAGTTTCTCCTTTTTTTTCGTCATGTGAATAAGTGTTGTGCCTGGACCTGTTTTTGGCTTCTTAGTATGTGTGGCTGAACTATAAAGAGTCTTGTGAGACTTTAGCATTTGGCTAGCCTTCTATCCATCTTCCTTGTGTTGGTTACATCTTTTGGATGATGAAGTTCTGACAAAAAATGTGATCCTTTCGTACAAATAGTTTTGGTCCAACCATGAACCCACGTCTAGTTTGGAAACCTCATGCCTATACTTGATTTTTATTTTGTTTTGTTGTCCTCAAGATTATCCAACTAGTAGAAATGGAGAAGGGGGGAAATGTAAACAAGAAAAGCTAAATAAAAGGTATCTATATGATTCTCTGAAGGAACAACCTCTTCTGCTCTCAATAAGTCAGGATCCCTCTTCCACTCCAAAACAAATAAGTGAAAATGCACAATTCTATTTAAATAAATAACTAAAGCCAAAAGAAGAGAAATGATTCTTGTACAGAGAGGCGAAGTAAGCAACTCTGTTGGGGTACTATCCAGGCTCGCTAGCAACGAAGAAATGTTTGTGTTCCTGTGTGAATCCATCAGGTAATGTCCAGGCCTGCTGGTAGTGGAGCAACACCAGAGACGAAAAATTATACTCTAAAAATCTTAAGCTTGCGAGCTACACTACCCTTCCCAACTCGAAAAATTGTGATTACACTAAATCTTATGTTGTTTTCAACTGAGAAGGTATAGATGGGACCATGTCTGTTCATGGGGCAATTGGGGAGGCCAAAGTAATATGCATGATGAATCAATACTCCCTAAAGAACCAAGGCCCTGCACAAAAGAAATTAACTAAGACAGAGAAGCTAAAGTTTAACTAGTGTGTCGCCAAGTGTTGTAGCTGCTGCAACACCCTCCAAAATTTTGGCTTGCACCCAAATTTCGGAGCCTTCCTTGTTATTTCATTGATGTTGCAAATAATAGAACTCATTTCATGAGCTTTCTCGAAGTTCTTTGGTCCCTTTTGCATGTTGGGATAACTGTCGTCCTTTCACATGATTGATTGTTGCACAATGTTTGCATGCCTTTTCTGGTGGTTTCAAAGCTCGGTCTTTGTGTATATGACTTGTGCTAACCATGTAAACATCCTCTTCACTCATACACAAAGTCTTGAGCATTTTCGCACAAGTGTCATCACGGTCATCCTAAAGCATATCTTAAGTGTTGTACATTTCATATCTTGTCATGAGGTAGTCACACAAAGCAGAATGCTTTGTTTGTGTGTTCCAATGATCTATGTTTTCATGTCTTCAAAGTGTGCTAAGTGTGTGATCACAGTTGAGTTTTATCATGAGTCCTTCTCCCTTCCCACAGTTAGCCATTTTCAGAAAATCCTCCCGACCGGGAAACTTAGTTTCACTAGGCCCCGACTCAATTACACATTGCACAGTCTTAGCCCTTTAGGATGTGACCTTGCTTCCTAGGACTACGTAGTGCGCAATCCCTATCCTCTAGGGCCACTGCTCAGTGAAAATCCTGAGTCCAACTCCCGACCTTGACCTCTAGAATTGTGCAGTTGTGTCTCCCAGTTTGCCTTGAATTGTGCAGTTCACATCTTCAAGCCTCAAGCCTTTTCCTTCCCTACTAGAAATGCACAATGCACAGAAATCCCAGCCTCCCTTGGCCTCCAAAAATGCACATATGTTTCCTCCATTGTCCTTTCCCTCAGTCGATCCTCACTACCTCCATAAACTGCGCAGCTCTGTCCTTCAAGCCTCCCTGAGCTGCAGATTACATAGTCTCAATTGCCCAGTCCCATTTGCCTCATGAAATTGCACAATTTTTCCTCCCAGAGCCCCATCCCATAGCTTGTACTCCCTACTTGAACTGCACAAATTTTTCCCTCAGTGGGAACTATGCAAACTTTTCCCTTAGTGATCACTACACAAAATTTTCCCTCTATGGACACTTCTCAAAGTTTTCGCTCAGTGGTCACTGCACAAATTTTTCCCTTAATGGTCACTGCACAAATTTTTCCCTTAGTGGTTACTGTGCAAATTTTTCCATTAGTGGTCACTACACAAATATTTCCCTTAGTGATCACTATGCAAATTTTCCCCTCAGTGGGCACCGGGAAAATTTTTCCCTCAGTGGTCACTGTGCAAAATTTTCCCTTAGTGGACACTTTGCAAATTTTTCCCTTAGTGGTCATTGTGCAAATTTATCCCTTAGTGGGCACTATGAAACTTTTTCCCTCAGTGAGGCCTATGCATAAATTCCCTTAGTCTGGCCTCAGTTGTGTACTACATAGTCTCAGTGATCAAGCTTGACCCTTGGCTACTTTAACTACGCAATTGCACAATCACTGGGCCTTCTCACATGACCTGTCACTCAGTCTCGGCCCAGTTCATGAATCCAAGTTCCCTATCTTAGGCTAGGGGTTTTTAGATTGATGTCGTCTCGTCATGGGTGATTTGCAGATGCAAGTACTCTCTTATACCATGAAAGGATGACGAAGAAGGAGAGGTAGAACATGAGCATGCAGAAAGACATCTTTGCAACTGAAACATACAAGCCAACCCATCAAAGCAAAGAAAAGGGATACAAATTTTTAAATACCATCCAAGACTAAATATCATTGAAGACTCTGCATCACCAAGCCATGTGGAGGAGAAGAGAAAGCATATCCAAGAAGACATCCAACACTCAACAACAATAGTGACTTGAAATTACCACATCACCAAGCAGTCCATGTCAGCAGTGCCATGTCATGTCATGTCATGTGTGGTCATATGCCACATCACTATTGTGGACCATGTATATCATATTAAAATTCATTGTAAAGTGGAAGTCCAAAGGACACACATGAATATGTAGAGTCATGTAAGTTGAAAAGTCATAGGAAGTTGAAAAGTCATGAGGGTATTCAAAGAGTCACAAAGGGGAAGCATCACCCCTTGGTTCTATATACCCCCTCATTGTATGAGCAAAATAGTTTTCACCTTGACTCCTCCCGCAAGGAATTAGAGAGATCAGTTAGCTCCTTGAGGAGCAAGGAATGGCTCCAATGTCCCACTAGTGGGTTTAGTGATGTACATTGTAAACATATGTCTTGGAAGTTTTGCTTAATAACAAAATATTTTTATGGTCATCATGTTCTTCATGCATGGACTATGAATGTTTGTAAGACTATTCTGTGGACATTTATATTTCATGTTTGCTTTCACATGTACTAAGATAGTTGAACCATTTTAGTTATTTTAGTGCTTATATTATTGATAATGTGATATAATTGTTTTTATTGATGTCCCTTCCTTGTGGACTATTCCATGGGATACTAGACAAATCTTTCCTTGTTTGTTTGTTGTAATGACCATCGCACCTACTGTGGACTATTATGTTGGATGTTAGACAAAGCCTTTTGGTTCATGTGTATCTCTTCCTGGCTGGTACTATTACCACTCACTTGGAGGCTCACTTTTCTCTCCCCTTTGAAGTGGAAGAACCTTGACACAGTTGCAACTGCACAGTCACTAAGAACACCTCCCTTGATTTTCGAAGACACCATTGCATCACTCTCATGTACTGACAGCTAGAGCCAAAGAAAATCTTTAATGATTTTGCAATCAGGCATTTATATCGGATGGGACTTGTACACTAAATGGTGTGAGGTAAGATTGGGAATCCAAATCAAGGAGATCCCCTTGGTTAACGAATTTCTAGTACTGTTAACACCTCCCTAAAGGAGAACTTGAGCAAAAAGATGTATGCAAAGGATGCACCTTAGGGAAGTACACAAAATCCACATTCCATGATCAGGATAGAAAATCACATGAAACCTTGGAAATAGTTCACTCTAATGTTTTTGGACATTTCTTGATAGCCTCCACTACTAGACATAAGTACTATGTTATATTTGTTGGTGATTTATCAAGGAATTTTTGGATCTTCTTCATGTGGAAGAAAGATGAGACATTCTCCAAGTTCATAGAATTCAAGGCACTGGTTGAGAAAGAAACTGGTTAGAAGGTGAAAGCTCTCAGGAGCGATAATGGAGGTGGGTACATGTTGAATGAATTCAAAAAATCCTACGCAAAAGGAGGAATTCGACGAGAGTTAACAACACCCCACAACCCACAACAGAATGGGGTGGCTGAGAGAAAGAACCATAGAATTGTGGGAGATGTGAGGGCTATGTTGCATGACCAAGGCTTACCTCTGCATTTGTGGGTTGAGGAATGCAACACAAAAGTCTATTTGCAGAACCAAAGTCGTCATCAGATTCATGGCATGATTACATTAGAGGAGGAATTCTATGGGAGAAAGTTGAATGTGTCAAACTTCAGGATTTTTGGATCCTCTATTTACTATCACGTCTCCAAAGAATCAAGGAAGAAGCTTGATTCGTCAACAAAATTGGGGGTATTTTTAGGTTACATAGAAAATCCCTACAACTACCGTGTGTACTTTCCATCCTTCAGAATGAGAGTTGTGCAAATGGATGTAAAGCTTGATGAGGAAAAATCAATGAGGTGCTCTCTTGAGAGGGAGCTTCATATCACACTGGAAGAGGAGCTTTTAGCTCCAAAGGAGGAGCCTCAGGAAGTTGTAGAGTAGCAACAAATGGAGAATAAGAGAGGAGGAAGAGTGGATAAATCCACTCAAGCAGAATCATCTAGAAGAGGTAGGAAAAGAATGATGGAAACTAATATATTGGTGTAGGATGTGAGGGAGATCATTCAAATTTGTGTATGAAGAGAAGGTCACCTGATTGGTACACTTTGCATGACTCTAATGACTGAGCTTGTAGAGATTGATCCATCCTCTTTTGAGGAAGTAATATAGAAACCTATATGGCTTGATACAATGGCGGAGGAATACAAATCCATTGTAAATAACAATGTTTGGGAAGTGATCCCAAGACCAATAGATAAATCAGTTGTGGGTTTAAGATGGATCTTCAAGGTTAAGCATGTAGTAGACGAAAGCATGTAAAAGTATAAGGCTGGGTTTGTGTCCAAGGGTTACTCTCAAGTTGAGGGAATTTACTCTGAGGATACTTTGCTCTGATAGCAAGGTACTCATCCATTAGATCAATTGTTGCACTGGCTATGTAGATGGGGTGGAAGATCCACAAGATGGATGTAGAAACAACATTTCTCAATAGGGTTATTGAGTAGGAGGGGTACATCGAGCACCCAGAAGGCTTTGTGACATCTGATCAGGAGTCTCATGTGTACATACTCAAGCTAGAATTGTATGATCTCCAACAAGCACCCCGTGCTTGGTACAACAGGATTTCCAGTTATCTCACTGGTTTTGGCTTCACCAAAAGTGAAGCATATGAAAACCTCTATCACACCTTGGTAGAAGTTAAATTTGTTGTTATTGTCTTATATGTTGATGATTTTATTTTAACTGGTGATGAGTAGCTGATCAAATCTTACAAGGAGGACCTTGCAAGGGAATTTGAAATGAAGGATATGGGTCTCATGCACTACCTCCTCGAATTGGAAGTATGGAAAGGTGATGGGGAATAGTTTGTGTCTCAAGGAGTGTATGCAAATGAGATACTTCAGATATTCTGCATGGATAGTTATAAACCCATGGAGACTCCTCTAGTGACAAACTAGAGGAAGGAGGATTCCACTTTAGGTGAAGAAGTAGATGCTACCATTTATCGATAGCTAGTAGGTTCACTAATGTATCTTGTGAACACGCGACCATAGTTGTTCTATGCATTCAACTAGTTAAGCCAACCTATGGTTAGGCCAACCAAATTATTTTGGAAGGAAACTAAGCATGTTCTACAATACCTTAGAGGCACTACCCAGTTTTGACTATTGTACAAAAGGATAAAGGGAGTGAATTTGTGTGGCTTCATAGATGCAAATTGGGCGGGAAGTCCATTAGAATGAAAGAGTACATCGGGTGGAATTTTTAGTGTTGGGTCTACAGCTATTTCTTGGTACAACAGGAAGAAAATATTTGTGGCACTCAGCTTAGTAGAAGTAGAATACATGGCTAGAAGTCAAGAAACATGTGAGGCGATCTGGATGAGAAAGATAGTTGTGGAACTATTTAGTCAGATGATTGATCTAACTTTGATCTACTATGGTAATCAAAGTTGCATCAAGTTTTCTAAAAACCCAGTCTTTCATGATTGATCCAAGCATATAGATATTTGGTATCGCCATTTATATGACTGTGTGCAATGGAGGATAATGTTGCTAGAATACATTCCGACAAAGAAATAAGATGCTGACATTTTGATAAAAGCCTTGTTAAGAAGGAAGTTTGAGTTCCACATGAGCAGGATAGGGGTGGTTGATAATCCTTTTTTTTCTAAGAGGGAGTGTTGAAAAATGCAGCAAGAAAATATCAGTTTGACTTTTCCTTGGTCAAACTAGAGATAATTCGAATTTCCACATTAGAAGAAATATTGGAGGTATTTAACTAAGGTGACATGGATCTTGTCACTCATTTAAATCAGTTAATTTGAGTTGTAGGGCTTTAGTTCAATTAAGCATGAGTGATTGATAAATTTTAGCAATCTAATTTAGCTATATTAAGTTGTTTTTAGTTAAACTAGTTCCAATGGTTGGAGGAAATAGTGGAAGGTCAGTTGCGTAGTGTGACTTCGGTCTAACTCAATGGGATCAATCAGAAATAGCTAATGCATGCAGACAATTTGAGTTACCAAGTTGAGGTGGATATTCCAAGGTAGTGTAAGATTAGTTGTAGACTATTATGGAGTGTACATGTGTTGCATGCAATCTGATGATCAACCTTGGGAATTGTGCACTCCATTTTGGAGAAATTCCTAAAAAATAGGGGCATAATTTCCTTAGGAATTGTGCAAGGAAATAGGGTATTAAGTAGAGGCATAAATTGACTAATTATGGGTTAGATCCTCTGAGTGAGTAGAGAGATAAGTTATTCATTTTCAGGTTGTGCTTAGTTGAGTAAAGAAATTGTAATACATCTTTATTCATCAAAATAATACAAGCAGGAATTGGGGTTTTCAGTAGATTGCTTCCCTAGGGAATATATTGTGTGCATGTGTGTTATTTCTCATTGCACTTTTATGATTGATGTTCTAAATTGTGAATTGAATTCCGCATAGAAGTAGAGTAGGTTTGTGTCTTGTGATTTTGATTAAAATTTCATGAGAAGTTGAAAATCTACATCATAATTTATACAATCTAAAGTGGCTCGTATTGTCATTGTGAAGGCAAAAATACTAATACAGTCAAGCAAGAAATTCCATGGGTAAATACCATGGATTTATGTCCATGGTAATTGAAGGGCCAAATCTATAAAAGAAGAAGAGAATGACACAACATTGTGATGTTTTGATGAGAAATTAATGCATGCATTCCTATGGAACCGTGAGAAATGAAGAGTGTTGGGGACGTAAGAGTTGGGTTGTGTTGAAGATGAAGAATAGTTCTAAAGCCACAATGTACTTTGTGACTGACAAATAACCAATTTATGTGAGCTACATGAGTGTAGTTATGTGGAGTAAGGTTAGGTGAGTGTAGTAATGTGGTCGGTGAATATTAGAGAAGAATTATGTGAATAAAAATGAGAGATTGAGAAAAATAATCATAGAGATGAGAATAAATATGAGTTGTTGGTTTTAGTGTGTCTGAATTGCATTTGAACATATATCCGAGTGAGAGTTAAAGAAATGGGAGTAGTTGTACTTTAAATTTTAAAATGAAAAGAATATGTTTTTTGGGATGAGTTTGAACATGGATGAAAGAGGAATATGTTAGGAAAAGTAGCTTGGTGCCTATACATTAGAGGGTTGGTGCGTCCTTCAATTTGGTTCCTGTGAAATTTTGGAAGTGGTTGCTTCCTTTAAGTGGGTGCTTATAAATTCAGGGGATGGATGTATCCTAATTGGAGCCTAAAAAACTGATGTAAAAGTAGGTTGTAGCTTACAACAACATTTAGACATAATTATTGTGGTTTTCTCTATTTATGGGTTTGCATGTACATATGGTGTTTCTATGCGTTTTATCCTTGATTGATCGATGAATTATTTGAAATATCGAACATTGTTAATAATTATCAATATTGGCCATTATAATGATTCATCCCCCCTCCCCCTATATTTCCAATTCTTATATATGAAACACTTATGAAATAATAATAAACCCTATGGGTAGAGAGAGAGAAGGTGAACATTACAGCTCATGGAGAGAAAATAAAACACTCAACACATTATAGAGATAGAGAAACATTGATAGAATAACGTGGAAAGAAAAGAAATGGTTTGTGAGACAAGCACCTGGGTCGACCAAAAAAATGTTATGTCTAAAGCTTATGTGCTGAGAAAAGAAATGGAAGATTCAAAGTTAACAAGTTTTGGAAAGGATGCATAGCTAACATGTTGGAAATTGTAACTAGGTTCGGTCTTTATTTAATGTATTTGAGTCATCATGAAATGTACTTGTGAAAAGAATAAAGATTTATTATTATTATTATTGTAACAATGACCTATTAAATCATGGGTTTCATTCTTGGGTCATCATTATACTAGTCAAAGTCCCCATTATGGAATCCTAGGATTAATATTGAGTTTATAGAGTCATTGTACATTCAAAGAGACCATTCTTGGGCTTTTGAATCATGTTAAAAGGGTAAAGTATTGAGTCAAATATGATTTATGTATCCTCCACACCAACTTAGCCTAAAAGAGATTAAGTCGACCTAAGGACCCTAATTAGACCCATAAGAGGCCTATAAATACAAGCTAGTCAAATTCATTCGGAGCATCACATCTAAAGCTAGTTCGATATCTCAAGAGTAGCTGAGGAAGTCCAAAGTTTGTTGTCGAGAAGCCAAAGGAAGTGCGAGTTTGGAGAAGTCCAAGAAGAAAAAAAAAAATCAAACTTTTGGTGCCTCTCTCTCTTTGTTTTGTACCCTAGTTTAGGAGATCGAAGTCTTCCAAGTTTCGATGTTGTCGAAAGCTTCTCGTTGCCAGAAACTGCTGCCTAGTCAAAGTTTCGGGAAGGTATTGAAGATCTAGGAGGTTGACTTGGTGTGGAGGGAACGTCCAGTATTTATCTAGGGTGAAGAGTCTCAAAGAATACTATTGAAAGGAATAATTATCTTGACCAAGTCTTCCCCTCGAGGGGGGTTTTTCCCTGCATAGTGCCTATATCTTGTGTCTCTTGTTTTGTGATCTTCATACACACATAATATGGTAATTTCTTGATGAAAGATAAGATAATAAAGAAGCAAAAGAAGTCAACACACTCACAAGTAATTATTAAGAAAGGAGAATCATACCCTAATATAACTACCTTGATTTTCCAACATGGTTTCAGAGCTAAGATCAGGAAGAATCGAATATCACTTTGTTGGCATGGATTCTCCCTTTATGATGAACTACATAAGAATGAGTATCAACACTGTTGGATCAAGAAGGTCAAAAATCAAGGATTCTTGGTTGCTCTTACAGGTTCTCTTACTGATGACAATGCATGGATCGTTGATAGTGGAGAATCGAGACACATGACATGAGAAAGTAAACAACTTCATACACTATCAAAGGAGACATATTCTCCTGTACTTCAATTGGGTGACAATAAAAGTTATTCCATTAGAGGTCTAGGATCAACATTGTTGAAGCTGGATAATGGATTGAAGCTGCATCTCAGCAACATTATATATGTTCCATGTTTGAGAAAGAATTTTCATTCTATTTCTTGTTTAGAAGATAAAGGGGAAAAAATTGATTTTGTTGATGGAAAAGTATTAGTTTGGGGAAAAGAATCTAGCATTGATAAATCTAGGGTTATTGGAGTCCGTGAAGGAAGTCTTTATAGAGTCATTAAGCTCTAGTTCATATGGAAATAAGTCCCATTGAGTTATGGCATAAGAGGTATGGTCATCTACATTAGGTCATCCCTACTCTTAGTCATCTGGTTCATGGTATTCCTAATATGAAGTTGGATCATGAAGGTGTTTACAAGGGATGCTCTTTGGGAAAACATATAAGAAAGCTATTTCACAATAGTGAAACTAGGTCTAAAGAGATATTAGACCTCATCCATTATGATATGTGTAGGCCCATGTCTGAAAAATCACTTGGAGGTCATCTCTACTATGTGAGATTTATTGATGACCATTCTATAAAGACATGGTTATACCTTCTTAAAATTAAAGATGAAGTATTTGATAAGTTTAAGGAGATTAGGGCTGAAGTGGAAACCCTAACCAAAAGAAAGATAAAAACTATGACGTCTTATAATGGTGGGGAATACAATTCTAAGGAATTGATTGCATATTGTAAGGAAGCAGGTATTAAGAGGGAGCTCAATGTTCCCTATTATCCCAAATGAAATGGATTGGTTGAAAGGAAGAATAGGTCAATTAAAGAAGGCATTTGAATTATGATCCTTGATCAAGATCTACCAAAGTTATTATGGGGAGAAGCAGTAATGAAAACTGTGTACATTCAAAATAGAAGTCCTCGTGAGAGTCTTGATAATACACCACCCAAATAAGTATTCACAAGAAAGAAGACGAGTGTGGATCACCTCCAAATATTTGGAAGTCTAGCATATACCCATGTTGTGAAAGACAAGCGAAAGAGGTTGGACTCTACAAGTATCAAGGGAATATTCGTTGGATATAGTCTCTCTTCAAAAGCATATAGAATATACATCAAGGAAGGAAGATATATTGAAGTAAGCAAGGATGTCATATTTGGTGAGAATCAAGAATACAAGAAATCAAAGGATATTCCTATTGGTTCTGATGATGAAGAAGTTCCCATATTTGAAGAAGAAGAAATTCATCATGAAAACTCTACTACAAATCTCGAAGAAGAAGGACCAAGTGAGCTTGTTCAATTAGTGGTCATCCCAACCACAAGGAAGAGGCAAAATTGGTTAAAAGCTGCATAGGAATATGCTAAAGGACATGAATTTGTGAAAGGAACCTTTAGGGAAAGAAAGAGAACAAAAATATATTCTAGTTATGTTACATATATGAAAAAATTGATAAAATTTGAACCATATACATTCAAGGAAGTTGTGCATCAAGAGGTTTGGAAAAAAGCAATGTAGGAAGACTATTAATCCATCATGAGGAATGGGGTTTGAGAAATCATTGCTAGACCTAGTGACAAATTAGTTGTTACATCTAAATGGATCTATAAGATCAAACATGCAGTTGATGGAAGTATAGACAATTATAAATAAATATTCATTGCAAGGGGTTTCTCTCAAAAGGAA
>APFE031491774.1:60135-71231 GCA_000404065.3 Pinus taeda | reverse complement strand
TAAAATTTCCCGATGCGATTCGCTAACCTCGTGCGACTATATTTATTATTATTATTATTATTTTTTTTTTTTTATATTAAATTTTAATTTAATTAAATATTAACTTAAATACATTATATAATATTATTTTTTATTTGTTTTAAATTTTATTTAATTAATTAATTATATCTTATATTATTAATTTAAATTATTTTTAAATTAAATTTTTTTATTTTTTGTTTTGTTTTTATGAAGATAAGTTGTTAAACTATAACTACAGCTATGAAAAATTATAAAAATAAACTACAGCCATTTGAACGTTTGGTTTTTCCGAGATTAAGATTTGATTGGAAAATTGTAGTGAATTTCTTAAGTCCCGACGCTTGATTATTTGGCTGGATAATAAAAATGTTAATAAAACCCTCTACGAGTCAATATCTAAACTGAATGCGTTATTGGACTATTTTTAACCTAGGCTAGCTAAATAATCAGATTTTCAAATGAGTGCCATTTTCAAACCAGTTGACCAAATGAGGCGAAACAAGCGTCAATGGGAAGCTTGTAAAAAATCGATTATAAGAAAACAATCAAAACAAGAATTCAAAGAAAACTAAAAATTAACAAAAGCGTAGGGCAATCAACTAAAATAAAAATCCAAAAGGGTGTTTAGCCAAATTTTTATAGAAAGGGTCCCCATTTTTTGAAGTAAACATATCAATAATGGGGGGTTGTGTTTTTACCACAACAGGCTCGTGGGATGCTACAATACATAAACCCTCACTATTTTCTCTCTGCATATCCACTCTTATCTACAATGTTCATATATGGAAACAATGCACTCAAATAGAATGGCCCCTTTTCCTCCTAGTGGTTTAGTTATAAAGCAACTCGATAGCCTGCTAGTGGTTAAGTTTGACTCCTTCAAACCCTAACTATAGTTAAAATATTGACTCTTCTAGAGTATTATTCATCATGATCACATTTCTAGCCCATTTTCCATGAATAATGGTGGTTGATGTGGCATTCTCTCAAATCACAATGCTCAAAATAGGAAGGTCAACTTCCAGGTGGCATAAGTTTTGCTTATGAACTCTAATTGAGGTGCTTCTTGCACCACTAGAAAGGTATACGTGTTTATAATAATGGTAGGGTGTGCCAAACTTAAATGGAAAAAAATTATCCCCAAAAACAAAGTTTTATGCCTTAAACTACTTCTGAAAGGTTTCAAGCCCTAATTTGCCAAATTGGGACCTGCAAGTAAAAATGAGCCCATAAGCTAATTCCTTCATTTTTTCCAGTCTAATAGCATTAAGATGGATGAAAAATAGTATAATGATCCAATCTAGATCATCGAAATAATATGTCCCCCATAAGATTTTACCCTAAATATTTGAATTTTCATCCCTTGCAAGGCACATCCAACATATCAATGCCACCATAGCTCTAGCACTCAAACCAACCTCTACAAATCACCATAAAAATTGACTTACAAAGAACCAAAAATCATAATAGATGTATTAATCAACTAAATATAAATTAGGCCATGTCACTAAGAACCAACATAGAATGAGCTCACAAATGCACCAATGTGGGTGTTGTGAAAAAAAACAACCAACTTCAAATAACAATGCATTGTATCTTTATTGTTTTTCTTTCTTGATAGCTTTAGACTCACAACCCCCACAAACCACCACCATTATATTAGTGACATGAAACATTAGGATTGAACCAAAAAAAGCACTACAAATAACTAAAATTATATTAACTTGCAAACAACTAATAATAAAACCAAAATAGAGCCAGACAACCAAGGTGACCAATAACAAAACCTCATTAATGAAAAATGTGGATGTGATTATAATATCAACAATGGGAAACTCCCTAATTTAATACACCATAACTCCCACAACTCCCAAATTCGATGCATAATAACTCCTACAATTCCATAATCCAATGCAACCTGGCTTCTAAAGCTCCATGATTCAATGCAACACAGTTCTAAAGCTCTAAGATTGAATGTGGCATGGATTCAAAAGAATTTGGTATCAATATGAGTATAATGTAGATGAAAATCTATTGTACAATTCAAGGCTCCCATAAACACAACCATGGTTAACAAAATACTTTGTAAAAAGTTAATATCCACTTTGAAAAGCGTCTTCCTATAAAAACATACTAATACAACAAAATCAATACAAAAATTCCTTCTTAGGAGCATAAAAATATCAACCATCTTATTCATTATAAAAGTATATACATATTAATATAACAAAGCTAGTCAAAGATGAGACGTTAAAAAAAACAAACGTCACAATCATATATATCTGAAAGTTAGAATAACTTTCATATATATATGAAAGTTGAATGACTTTGTATTATGACTTAAAAAGTCATTACATATTTATAACTTTGGTTCTATCATGAGGAAGACTAGAACAAAATTATAGAAATAAATCCAACGTCATAAAAATAATCAAACATTTTGTGATACATATCTAAATAACTAATTCTTAAACTAGGCAGAGAAGGAGAAAATAAAATATAGTAACAACTACCCATAGGACATCCTAGCCTAAAATTGTTTCCTAGAAACAAAATCTTACTTATATGGAGGCAAGAGTTGGCTCATGTTCACCACTGCTATGAAGTTCTAGGTTTACAAGTTTCTTACCTATGACAGAAATTTTACTATCTAGCCTGTTAACCTAATGTTCCAAAGTGACAATGCAAAGAATAATTTCCTTTTGGGCATTGTTTATCTCAACCAATACTTTATCCAATATAGTCTTTATCTGTTGAGACAAACCCATTGTTAGCATGTATTAGGTTTGTCTAGTACAAGTATTTCCTATATCAGGGATCCACATCCCATAGTCCTCTTCCACCTCTATATTAGAAATAAACCTATATTCAACTCAAGCTTCTTTTTCTACAATATCTATTTCCTCATGAGCCAAGTAGGAGATGTGTTCTAAGTACCTACTAGTAGAGGTATCCACATTATATTGGGCATGCATATGAGGGAGAAAGTCCTCCTACTAGGACCTTGGCTAGAGTGATCAAGGTCGTGATGAGTCATGATGAAGGACACAATAAGGAATGAGAGAGGAGGAACAAGGCTACTTGATAGAGAGAGAGAGAGAGTAAGAGACTAACCAACTATCAACAAGTAGAGACACTTGAGGGAAAGAAATGGGACAAGAAGGCTCAACACACACACACAAACACACACACAGAGATCTAATTACTAGTGAATATGGATTCTCAAAGGATGCCAAGAGGAGAAGGCGACTTGACCAAAAGAGAGCGAAAGACTAACCAAAATCCAACAATCCTAAAGGCTGAAAGGAGACTAAAAGAAGGCTATGAGAGGAAAGAAATAGGCACTCAACTTACAATTAGGAGGTTTACGGAAAGAGACAAAAGAAGACTTAATGATGAAAGGGAGAAAAAAAAGTGAGTAAGAGGGGGGTAAGCCAAGAGACAATTTTCCTGAAAATATAGTTGTTATGACTTAAGTAATAAGCAATCCAACTCAAATTTTAAAAACAAACCCAATGAAAGTTCCATTGAGGAGGGCCAATAATGATCGTGTCATTGAACCTCACCTTGTGCCAAGCACATCTTGAAGCCGTCAACCTAATTTGGAAAGACATATGCATCAGTTGGAATGAGTTTTCATAGTAGAGAAAACCATGGTAATGAACGAATGGAGATTGAAAGGACTAGCCTTCGTTGTTCTCATAATCCTAAATGAGTTTTCATAGCAGAGCAAACCATGGTAATGAACGAATGAAGACTAAAAAGACTAGCCTTTGTTGTTCTCATCATCCTAATAAAATGTGTGCATTTAAACCATTCCTTTTGTGTCATTCTCAAGAGCTTGCAAGGTGGCATAATCTCCATGGGAGCAATTAATGTGTTTGTTTTTCTCCATGATCACCCAACATAGAGGATAGGTGATATCATAAAAATATATAATTACAACCAAAGAAAAACATGCATTCGATGTGTAACCAAGGTACATTTTATACATCAAAAATGAAATTTTAATTAACGGACAATAGCTTTTTTTCCACCCGCGCTAAGGTACGTAGTCGCTTGTCCGCATCGGGCAAGGCGGGATCAATCTTTTATAAAGGAAATCTTCTCAAGAGGTCGCACGGTCTAATCACGTCATAAGCAGCTCCGTGTAAATAGCACCACCCACCTGCCTGTTGTGCCTTGTGTCATAATGTTTGGGCAGGACCCCAGCTCCCGTACATAAAAATTTCAATTTCTTTTAATTAATAAAAATTTAAAATATGTAAAATTAATAATGATACAATATATTTATAAATAAAAAAATAAAAAAAAAAATCATTATACACTAATTGAATTTCATAATTGGAGATAGAATTGATAAAAATTTAAAAAGTGAACCACTAATTGTTTTATAATTTTCTTAAATGTTGTAAAATAGTACTATAAAAGTTAATAATGTAACACAATTAACACAATTTTTTCACAAAATAAAATTTGAATGAGATATTAATATCACCTGATTGGATTAAAAAACCAATAAAATAGATAAAACTCTAAAATTTCAATTACATTTATAAATATTTAATACTCTTCAACCTTTCAAATCTATGTGATAAAAAATAAAAAAATATATAAACTTTGGGATGTCAAAACTACAATTTTGAAGGAACTATACGAATACAAGAAAAGGAACATATGAATTTTTCCCTTTTCTATTTTATTTATCTTTATTTTTTCTATTTTATTTATCTTTATTGGTTATAAATCTGAACCCAAAAAGATTATAATAAATAGATATTGGAAAAAAGGTTAATATAAAATTTAAACTTTATATAGAATTAAAGATCATCTTTTTGTACATATTTATGTAATCAAGTATGAGATTTTCATGTTTTATTATGTAAGGGCAGTGAGCAGTAGTTAATTTGCACATATATTTTTTATGGTTATTTATTAAAGTTTTTAAAAACATAGTAAATAATAGCATTCAAAAACACAATGAATAATAGTGGCAATAATTTCTTTTAATTTAATTTATTATGTAATTTATTATTTTTTATAAAAAATATGGTTAGATTATGCGGCAGAGTTTTAATTTTGGGTGGTTTTTTTTTATTTAAAAATTAATATGATAATTAGTACACAAATATTTAGAATGATGATATGAATATTGGAACTGTATTTAAAATTTAAGACAAAAACTATGTGAGGTAGTTATTTATATTGCATTTTATTGTGCAAAGTTATATTTAAATTAAATGTTTGAAAATTCTTTTTTAATGACATTGAAAAAATATATATTTTATATAAAGTTAAACCATATAATTTAAGTGTAGTCTAATTTATAGACAAAATGACATTTTTCACTACATTTATTTTAGTTAATGTTTTTTTGTTGATTCGCGTGAAAAAGTCTATTTAGTCTATTTGTTTAACTTATAGACAAAATGACATTTTTCACTACATTTATTCTAGTTAATGTTTTTTGTGGATTCCGTGTAAAAGTCTATTTAGTCTATTTGTTTATAAGTTAAACTACGCGTATAAATAATTTACATTGGTCAATGCTAAACTCTAAATCTAAATAGAGAAATAAGTTAAATACAAGTAGTTTGTTTTTGTAATTTTGGTAGGGGACTACATCTTCATCATGTCCAACTTTTCACTCGGATGAGGGATAGCACAAGATTTGAACTCAAAAACTCCTTATTTTCATGACCGTTGCCAATTAAACTACTCTAAATAAACAAATACATGTAATTTTAAAACTTGTTTTATTACCTAAATAAAATAATTTGTGTTGTTACTTAAATAAAATAGTTAAAATAAATTATTAACTATAAAAAAAATCATTAAAATATTGAGTTGGACCAATAGATAATAAAACAGTAAGAATATACATATTTTTACGAGATAAAAAAAAAAGTTAAAAACACATAAAATAGTCAAAATCACCATTAAAATTATTTTTGCATAAATCAAATAATTGAAGTTCACCAAACAGTACAGTTGACTAATCATGAAGGCAGAGGCCCAGAAAATATATTAGAATGAACATAAAGGCCTTGCATAGAAGCTGGAAACCGTATGTCAATATTTCGGCCCATCAATCCACGATAATGAACTGCAATTATATAGAGTTGGCATTGCTCCCTCGAAACTATTTTGTGATAAATCCACAAGAAATAGATGCGAAATTCTGTTAAGAATAATCCCAGGGATACTCCCTGAGAATTGGCTGTCATTCAACATTACAAATGACTTTGCCTAATGGAAGAAAGACAGTAAGACAGTACATAGAGTGACCACTCATTAAGGATCAGAAGTCATCAAGTGTCATGCAATGTAGTTTGTGTGTGAGAAAACGATATTCAGACACAGAAATTGCCGCATTGAGAGGGTAACAAAGACATTTCAAATGCTTCAAGAAGTCATTAAAAATACCATCAGTGAAGACGTTGCTTATCATGTAAGATAGAGATACAACGACTTACAAAAAGTCTTTAAGGATATCAAGTTGTTTCACAGTAAAAGGCTGTGAAGTTGTCTGGTCAAAACAGAGAAGACGCACTAGAGAGAAATCGTCGTGGACCGTGGCGCACGAATGCCGTGTTGACCAGGTATCTCGCCGTGTTGTCCAGGTATGTCGCAATCGCCGTGTTACCCGGGACACGTAGGGTAAGAAAGGTAGTAGTCTATAACGCGAATTTTTGAAAGTTTTTTTGGCGGATTTTTCCGGTCTAAATCCGGTAGCAATTCATTGGAATCTCAAGTTTGATAGTTAGTTTTTGCACAATCAATGGCTCCCAGGGGTTTTTCAGGATGCTGAATCCAAATATGCAGTTAAAAGCCCATTTTAACTGCTAAAAATCAAGATTTAACCTCATTTCTTCTGGATTCCGTCACCGAAATCTGCAAAAAATCACATTATAGACAACTCCGTAAAAAAGTTGGTCCTGTTGACCAAGTATCTCGCTGTATTGACCCAGCATGCCACAATCATCTTGGCCCGTGGGCCACGAATGCCATTGCCGTGTTGACCGGGCATCTCGCCGTGTTGACCCGGAATGTCGCAATCGCCGTGTTACCCTGGGGCCGGGACACGCAGGGTAAGAAAGTTGGTCCTGTTGACCGAGTATCTCGCTGTATTGATCAAGAATGTCACAATCGTCGTGTTGGACGGGACACGGCAGTGTTGGAAAGTTGCCATGTTGACCGGGCATGTAGCCGTGTTGACAGGTTATCTCGCCGTATTGACCAGTTGAAAAACGCCACTGTATTAATGTTACATAAGTTTGTTTAAGAAATACTTTGATTTTTATGGATCTACTTGGGATTTTCATTTTTTTTAATTGGGTAATTATTTGTAAAACTAAAAATTAAGTTAATAAAATGGAGTATCTTTTAATCAAGTTTAATTTAATGTAGGCATATATTAATATAGTTATATAAATTAAATGGTTGGTAAATGTTCATAGGCATTAATACATAATATGTATAAAAAAACTTTATGATATGTGTTTCATTGCTAAAATTAAAGAAGTCATAAAAACTAGTTAAACATGGAACAATATGGTTAGGTCTAAGACTTTTGTGATCCATAATGTAGAAATCAGTGTTTCGGATTAATCACATCGTTAGGATTGGGTGGACATTTCAAACCAACTAATGTGGTTCATCCTCAAGACAAGGTGAGAAATCAATCAATTTGAGAGAATAAATAGTAAGGATGCATCATTGTTCAAGGTTAGCCGTTGGTGAAATTATTACTGAGGAGAGAAAATTATTGAAGAATACGTGATAAAGAGATGTTTGTTAAATTATTTAATATTTAGTTAGAAACTCGCTGTTATGTAATAATTAAATATTTTATATCGATATTATAAATTATTAGCAGTTTATATAATAATGTTATCTAAGAATAATACTTATATAAATATTATTTGTTAGGTTTGACTATTTTAATATAAATTATGGTTGAAAAACTTCTTGTTATTTCCATACAATAAATTCAATTTATATATAATATTAAAAATAATTAATTTATATATGGAACACTATTTTTAGCCATGAAGATTTAGCCCTAATTTACTATGGAGATTCCTAATAGGCTTTGTTACAATATCATTGGTCAATGCCATGGTTTATCAATACCACGCCCCAAAAACAATGACTCACTTCATATGGCACTTGGTCATATAACAAATTTTTAAATAATCAATTTAATTAAAAAGACAAAAACGACATAACTTTAGAGATAAATCTCAACTTTTGATTTGTGTATGCTCTTATGGATATTCTAGAATATTCTTTGGAGTTTAAATCCCTACCATCCACCTAATAGTTATTGATAATTAAATTAAAATTATGAAAACCCAATTCGAAAATAGACATGTCTCACAAGATAAATAACATTAAAGAAAAGACATGTACACCATTTGTCGACCAAAATGCTTAGCAAGTAATTTTCAATGGGAAATACCTTATACATAACAATAAAGCCTTTTACAAAAAATGTATTCAAACTTGGAATAATAAATTAAATAAGGTAAACTAAGAACAATTTCATCTATTCAAAGGGTGTACCCTTACATATTTAGAATTGGTTATATGAAACCTTTGGCCCTTGAGAATAATTTTATGATCTTGATCTTGATCATGCATGACACCACTTTTTCCTCCCTAAGATGGAATGTCAATGTTAGTTGTTATTAAAGAGATTCTTTGGTCTAGTACTAAGTAATCATTTTTCATCATTGTGAGTTATAAGTGATTGAAGCATATATCGACAAATATATTTTTCCAATCATCATCATAAGGGAAAACATTAGAAATTATGTTGCTAGTCTTTGATTTGTTTATTAGTGTGCAACGCAAGAAATTGAAGAAAAATGTGAGAAACTTGTTCTATAAACCAATTTGGGAAGATTTTATGTTGAATTTTATTTGACTGTCTAAGTTTTAACATTAAAGGATATAGAAACCAAAACCACCTAATTTGCTAGGTCTGCAATGTAAATGACCAAATGAACGAATTAAGTAATGGTAGCCATGCTATAATCCTTAGCACAATAATATCCAATTTCCATTTATACTTTCATCTATCTTCAAAAGATAACCATGGAGGCAAGGACTCAAAGTCCTAGTCGCAAATGTTAAGCGGCTCCTAGTTTGTAAGGTGAAATTTGTCCCTTAACTAATTATTATCCCCCGAATCATTCTTGCCATTGCATTCTTTAGATTTTTTAATAAGTCACAATCCCCTTCCACATCCTTCTCATACTTGTGGACACCCTTCCTTATCCCTTAGGTGCTCCATAACACTCACTAGCCTTTGAAAAAGAGATTAGTTGGCCCCTTAAGCCCACCCAACCACATAATAAAATAGGAAGGAATGAAATTCATATCACCTAAGGTAAGGTCATATGTTATTATCTCATTCATTGAGTGTGGCTTCAAAATTGAATAGAGTGGGCAAAAATTCCTACATAGACCAATTAATCATGCACACAATAGCCACGATTATTAAGGTAATGTTGTTCAACACAAAGAAGGGAGGTATTGGTATATGCAATTAGGGATGATGACATCAATTCACTTATTTCTTCCATGTTTCCTTGATGACATGACAAATGTGCTAGGAGGGATCTCCCTTGTTTATGTCATATAACTTGATGGGGATTGGGAGGAGGGCATGTGGATGTGATTTTTCTCCCATCCTAATGTAGGAGCATTGAAAGCATGGTTACAAGTAAGAAAATAACTGAGGATGAGGATGAGGATGAGGATGATAGATTATGATGATGTAAAGGGAATAAGAATTATAGGTATGAAGACTCTTGTTGGATGACTAGTTGATGAGTCAGATTTGAGAAATACTTTCCTAGGGAATCGGTAAATACAACAGTTGGTGACCCATGTATCCCAGTGGATGATGGCCTTTTTATATGGACTTCAACTTATGCTATATGTTTATAGGCACATGATGGAAAGTGGATAGGATCAAGAATAAAAAAAATCAAAAGATCAAAGATTGCATATGAAGGAAAAGAGAAATGAAGGAAAAGACAAAGAACCTAGAAGATGGAGAAGGGATTGGATTAAATGAAGATTTCAAATTGGGGGGGGGGGGGGGTGGGTTAATGGAGGAATAACTCCTACTTGTAATGATTAATGAATAAAATATGTAATGGTTTGTGATGATGTAGAATAATTCTAGAAGTATGCATAAGAATGAGAGATGGAGATAATTGAGAGTAGTTAGGGATGAATATCTATTGAGAGATTCATGGAGATAAATGTAACACATGGGAATGATTTAGTAATATAATTTCCCATTTGGGGTTTTTCTTCATATATGATCTCAGTGTCCCTTGCTTCTTATTTGTCTGGTGTTTTCTTTATGGCTTTTATGTCATCATTGCCGTGTTGCAGCCAAAGGTGTGTGACAAGTTTTGAGATAGTTATATCTTATTGGTTGTGATAGTTTTGAGCTAGTACATATGGTACCTTTTGTGACTTGTCTCGAAAATATAAGAGATGTTCATCTCCATGATGTCATTATGCATATAATCTTATCTATTAAGAACAAGATCAATTTGTAAGGTATTAATGACTTTTTGAAAGGAATAATGATTATATTGTATATTGTTCCATTTTTATGGATGTATTGATATTATATTATTTAAGAGCAATAGGTTCTTTAGTTAATTGGTAAATTTTTGAAAAAAAAGTCCAATTACAAAGTACATTCAATGATTCCAAAAGATGAGTCTGAGGGTAAAGAACATTTTAGAGTTATGAGAAATTCTTCGACGGAAATCACATGATAGAACATTTGTCGATGCGTTTCGAACCAACGAGTGTGGCTCATCATCAGGACAAATTGAAGAACTAGATCAAGGCTACGCATTAAATAGGGATAGCAGATCATCCAATGGCTAGGTTTGGCTAAAAAACGGCTATATAAGGTTAGACTAGATAAACGGTTAAGATTGACCAAGAACAACTTAATATGACTAATCAATTTTTAAATATATAATATTATAATGCTAAAATATTATTTTGATAGTTAACATATGTTATTTAAGAGA